>CM062230.1:22548842-22651795 GCA_031216235.1 Syzygium jambos | reverse complement strand
ACTCGGTGTTCTAAAAAGTAGGGGGAACAATAAGTGCGCTTCGACGCGGTCTTTCCGTCGCCGGGTAATAACTAGAGCTGTTATGCCTTCGAGAGCATAGCAGGAAGACGTTGCAAATGGTTACGCTCGAGCTAACGGAACATTAATAGCGAAGATGTCATCGAAGATACAGACCTTGTCGTGCCGTTAGCGGTTGTCCCTTTAAGTGCCGGTGGAGGAAGAAGAGGAAGCGAATGGCATTTTGGAAATACCATATTCGACGTAAGTCGTAACAAACCATACAGCAAACATTGAATGGGCAAGTCATGTATGGTCAATAAAAAAACTCGGATGTGTTTTGTTAGAAAGTCCCAACGACGAAACTCGAGCTTAGAGATAAAAGAAGAAAAATCACACGTACATGAGATTCTCTGGAGCGCAAATGGACCGAAACCGCATGTAAGAAGACACGCATGCTGAATAACGGGGAGCTATGCAACCCGAAACAAACCCGTGACTAGAAAAATGTGGCGGAACTCGACTAGATACCACGTCATAAAAGTTTAAACCCACAAGCTCAAAACACGTACGTAAGAGAGGTCCAATCAAAGTCGATATCGAAGTAACGTGAAAGGACACTTCAATGTGACCGGGCAGGTTTTTAGAAATGAAGTCGTTGCAGTCTCCGGGAAGAGAGAGAGACGAATGGCGCTGCGTTACACGGAACCGGTCAAGAAATCACAAGGACAAAATCGCCACGCGGGCAGATCTCCGCCTTGCATAATTTGCTCCGGAAACTGAATTTACCCAGAAAGAAAAGAGAAAAAAACCAGAAGTTACCTTGATCGATCGGCGTAGTTATTATGCCTATCGGGTACAAAAACCAAACACCAAGGCATCCTCTTTCAAACCATCTTCGACTTCCTTCCTTTCGTGCGTGTGAAAAGGAAGTGAGGGTGCGAGGAAATTTTAGTCAAGTACACACACCCACTGACCACACACGATGCTGTGACGTGAAACGAGGGGTTCGTGGAATTCAAAGCGGGACAGAAGGATTCTCCCAAAACTTTAATGGAAAGAACAAGGACAGTTCCCACTTTTCTTCTTTTCTCTCGCCCTTTGTTTTCGCCTCTTCATTCTCTTTTCTTGCTTTAAATCATATAAAACGTCGTAAAAATAAAATGGTAAAAAAATAGACAGGTTTGACCGCAAGTGCAGCGACGTTGCCCCGGGATCACCCTTTTCACATGAAAAGGAGAAAGTTGAGAGTTTAAATTTTTCACATTTTCAGGAAAATTAGGGACGGAGACGTTTTAATTTCAGATGTAGATTTCGGCTCTCGCGCTTTATAAGGAGGCAGGGTGAAAAAATCTGTGATTGGGTTGAGAGTTAAAGTGAGATAAAATAAAAAATAAAGAAAAGGAGAGGGAGGAAAAAAAAAAGCTTTTGCGTTGACCGGGTCTACGATGACAAAGTGCGCGATGGGGAAGGAAACTTCATCGGGTCATTTATTATTTTGAACCGTCTTTTTCAATTTTCTTTTTTTTGGTGTTTTCACAAAGTTTCGTGGAAATCTCGTCGAGTGGGGGGGGGCGGCCTCATCCAAGGCTAACAATTCGAGGGTCCCCGTTAACGAATACCTCTAGGATACCGGTTAATTATAGCTCGAGATAACACTTCTCGGAAGGTTTTAAAAGTCGAAAGCCCTCGTGTTTTCGCGACCGACCATCCCATGTGAGGAAGATCGTTCGAATTTATGCGGGATTCGTGTCTTCTTGGTATGTCACGGATACGTGTTAATGTGTTAACAAGTAAAATTCGAAGAGACAACGACGCGAAACATATATTATGAAGACCCATTTATAGATTAAAACACTTGGGTTTATGTGAAGTCACGTTTGCACCGTAATTCCGTGAATTGAATGTGAAAACAGATGTAAGGAAAAGTTGGTTTTTGAATAGTTAAAATAGAAGAAATGAAAATCAACTAAAAATATATGGTGACGGTGGATATTTAATTGAGAGCGGGAGCTGGTAAAAACCCTCCTCCTCTCTTCTATTTTTATAGATAGGAGATTACAATATTGTTGTCGTGGTAATATACCAAGGAATAATTACACAAATAATCTATGAACACGTGATTTCTGAACTTTTAATTTGTTCAGTATGGTCCCTGAACCAAACCTAATGTTCGATGTAATTGTTGAATTTTTAATTTTGTTCGATGTGACACCTCGACTTTTGATACATGATCATTATAGTACCTGAACTATATGGAAATGTTCAATATAATTTCAGATTTTGAATTAATAAAAGGGCTACATTGAACAATTTCATATGATTCGGGAACTAAATCGAATATATACTAAAAGTTCAGAGACTGTATTGAATAAATTAAAAATTTATGAATCACATTACACATTGAGTTAAAAATTTATAGGCTTTTCTCATGTATTAATAATTATTATTTTTATTATTATCACCTCCCTATCTTATCTTGTATTAGTCAAGCGAATCCGAAACTTTACGAGACAAAAAGCAGAAAAAAGCCACCAAACGCACACTGACGACGTACGGTGCAAAACTTCGCCTTTCTTCACGCGCTTTGGGCTTCGAGGGAATTCCCAAAATTGTCCATCAGTTCCCGGTCAATTTACGTCTCCATCGCTCCTCTTTTCTTTTTCTTTTTTCTCTGTTTTGGAAATAGAAATAGCGAAAAAAAAAAGTAGATTTCGCTTTTTCATTTTCTACTGTGCTGATAGTTAATGCGTGCCACGAATAATACAAACTAAACCTATCAAACGAAGAAATTTATGACTCGTAATTTTGTTCTTCCAATTTATTGTCACAACAATTTATCATTGATAAGTGCATCCATATTGATATGAAAGTGGGGGCAAAATTCAACCGAGGTCGAGCCACGCGACATGCTTGCATGCGAACTTTACTGATATTAGTGTTTGAGCGATTTTGTTCGCGTTTTATTTAAATTGGAGGATAAACTTGCACGATGAGATTCGAGTTCACTTTAAATAAAAAGGATCGATACCGCGAAAATCTCAAATTAGTACATTTGTGATAAATTTATCTTAAACTAATTTTTTGACCACAAAAAACCCTGAACCGGTACACCTATGATAAATTTACTCTTTGTTAGTTTTCGTTAAATTTTACAGTCAAATTGCTAAGTTGGATGACATGTGACACAAGTGTACTGGTTTGGAGTTTTACCTCCATTCGTCATAGGTGTACCTGTTTGTGATTTTTCATGATATTAATCCAATTTAACAGAAATTAACAGAGAGTAAATTTATCACAAACGTGTCGGTTTATGGTTTTTGGCAAATAGGTGTACTGATTTTGAGTTTTTTATGGTAAAAAAATTAGTTTAAAGTAAATTTATCGCATGTGTACTGAATTGAGATTTTTCGTGGTATTAATCGTAAATAAAACTCCACGCAAACTCTAGCGGAGGATTTGACTCGCGTGATTATCTATCATGTTATTCTTTCATGTATATTGTTGCATTTCTCTTGCGAAAATTATCATCGACACCAATATTCAAAATGACACAAAACATGTAATCTTTGATCCGTGCAACGCTGGGGGCATCTCGTTAGTCCACGTACAAATTTCCCGTAATACTCTGAAAATTCGAATGTATTTTAAATTTCTATCGGAAAGAGAAAAAGAAAGAAAAAGAGAGTGCATTTTTAAGTGTGAACAAAACACGCCTCAAATTCCAATATGTTTGACAAATGGGGGCAGGGCAAAGACTCTCTATTCTTGTCGTTCTTGTTACTAATTATTTTATAATTAGTGTTAATAATCATAATTATCATTATTATGATTATTATAAGTATTCTTTTGGCAAGCAGCAACGGGTGGAGTCTTTCCACTTTTTTTTTTTTGTTGTTTGGGGAGGGGTGGGGACTTCTCGAAGTCAACAAATCACAAATCGGACAAACGGAGGGTAAAACATAAAACTGGCACATCAAATAATTGTCGTGTGTCACTTAACAAGGCAATTTGACGGTAAAATCAACGGAACAAATTAAGGATAAATTTATCACAAATATACCAGTTTGAGATATTGTATGGTCAAAAAATTAATTTAGGGTAAAATTATCATAAGTGTTCTAGTTTGGAATCTTTCGCGGTATTAGTGTAAACAAAACACCCCTCAAATTCCAATATGTTTGAAAAACGGGGGCAGGGCAAAGGCTCCTCTATTCTTGTCGTTCTTGTTACTAATCATTTTTATAATTAGTGTTAATAATAATTATCATTATTATGATTATTATAAGTATTCTTTTGGCAAGCAATAACGGGTGGAGTCTTTCCACTTTTTTTTTTTGGGTGTTGTTTGGGGAGGGGTGGGGACTTCTTGAAGTCAACAAATCACAAATCGGACAAACGGAGAGTAAAACATAAAATTGGCACATCAAATAATTGTCGTGTGTCACTTAACAAGGCAATTTGACGGTAAAATTAACGGAACAAATTAAGGGTAAATTTATCACAAATTTACCAGTTTGAGATATTTTATGGTCAAAAAATTAATTT
This sequence comes from Syzygium jambos, assembly GCA_031216235.1. Taxonomy (NCBI): domain Eukaryota; kingdom Viridiplantae; phylum Streptophyta; class Magnoliopsida; order Myrtales; family Myrtaceae; genus Syzygium; species Syzygium jambos. The sequence continues at coordinate 22,647,250 of CM062230.1, read as the reverse complement.
AGGGTAAAATTATCATAAGTGTTCTAGTTTGGAATCTTTCGCGGTATTAGTGTAAACAAAACACCCCTCAAATTCCAATATGTTTTAAAAACGGGGGCAGGGCAAAGGCTCCTCTATTCTAGTCGTTCTTATTACTAATCATTTTATTATTATTAGCGTTATTAATAACAATAATAATAATTATCATTAATTATGATCATTATTATTATAAGCATTCTTTTGGCAAAACGAGTCAAGCAACGGGTGGAGTCTTTCCACCACATTATTTTTTTTTTTGGTGGTGCTGTTGCGGGGTGGGGACTCGGTGAAGTCAACAGTCTTCGCGAAACCTTGACAAAAATGGCCGTCCCCTCGCTCCTCCTCCATCCCCTCCTCCTGATCAGCGACTCCTCTCTCTCTCTCTCTCTCTCTCTCTCCATTCCCTTCTTCCTCCCTCCCTCCCTTCTTCCACGCGAGCACCAGCCGAGCCACACACAAAAAGAGGCCTCAGAGCTTCGTTCACACCCGCTCACACACTAGTCTCGCCCCTCCTCTCACGCTCTCTCTCCCCCTCCCTCCCTCCCCCTCCCTGTCTTTCTTGCTTATAACTTGGTGTTCTTGCGGTTCCCCCTGGATACGTGCGCCCGCCTGCTTGGCTCCGCCTCCCCCTCCTCTCTTTTTCCGTTGCGGGTGGACCCCCCCGCTGTTCTTGGTGCGGTTTCTTGCCGTTTCATCGGCTGCGGGGATCGGGATCGGCGGGGCTCCTGGGTACGTGTCTCTGCCCCGTTTCTTTGGCTGCTGCTCTGCTCGCTTTCGTCTTTCGTGTTTTGAACTGATGGAATACGCGTGCGGGTCGGCGACTTTTGGGTCGTGGGTCTCTGGTTCGAGTCGTCCCCGGGAGGTCTTCTGTTCCCGTATCCGTGTGCTGATTGGTTTTGCGGCTCTTCCGATGGTTGAGATATGTCTCCTGTTTGGTGCTTTTGTTTGAGAAAACGGTGCATCTGGGTTGGATATTCTGCTTCTCTTGATTTGGTTGCTTGTGTTCTTTTTTTTCTTTTAATTAACGGGCTGCGTTCGTAGTGGGAGGAGTGTCCGAAATCGAGCCATTTCAGCATGCGGCGGTAGCGAACTGAGGAGGTGTCCGCTTGCGGAATTCGAAAGGCTTCTTCGCGGGGGATGGAGCTGCAGAATCGAGTTTTGAGACTTGGGGCGGCGGTATTTCTCTGGGCCTTGCTTAGTTGTTGCGTGATCGACTGCGTCGAGACCGATATCAACTGCTTGAAGAGCATAAAAGCGTCGGTTCAAGATCCCCTGAATTACTTGAACTATACGTGGAATTTCGACAACACCACTGCGGGCTTCACATGTCGATTCACTGGAGTTGAGTGCTGGCATCCTGATGAGGACAGGGTTCTTAATCTAAAGCTTTCTGATATGGGACTCAAGGGCCAGTTTCCTCGTGGCATCGAGCAATGCAAAAGCATTACAGGATTGGATCTCTCCAGCAATGAGTTCTCTGGACCAATCCCGGAAAATATAGCGAGTATAATTGGGTATGTAACATCTCTCGACCTGTCATCCAATAGATTTTCCGGACAAATCCCGGCAAACCTTTCAAACTGTACCTACTTAAATTCCCTTAAGCTCGACCACAACCAGTTGTCCGGTCAGATTCCGGCTCAACTCAGCCTTCTTGGTCGACTCAAATCATTTAGCGTGGCCAACAACCTTCTGTTTGGGCCAGTCCCCGCATTTGGCCCTAATACCACAATCAGTACAGATGATTATGCGAATAATCCAGGACTTTGTGGTGGTCCTCTGCCTCCGTGCACGACAAAGAAGGGCTCCAACACTAAAATAATTGTTGCAGCAGCGGCCGGTAGCATAACTCTCACGGCCATAGGTATTGCGATCGGCATGTTCTTTTATCTGCGTAGAGTGTCTGTGAAGAAGAAGAAAGACGACGATCCTGAAGGCAATAAGTGGGCAAAGAGCTTAAAGGGAAGCAAAGGGGTCAAGGCAAGTTTACTGAGTGCACTGCTTTTGAATTTGTTGCAAGAATTTCTTTTGCCTGCCTGCACTATAAATACCATCTCTCTCTCTCTCTCTCTCTCCATGCGCATGTGCAGGCACACTTTGAGTGGCAATGAATTTATGCATCTATAGAACTGTTTTTGAGCTGGACTGAGTATATTTAATGCTCTCTAGGTTTCCATGTTTGAGAAGTCAGTTTCCAAGATGAAACTAAGTGACCTGATGAAGGCTACAAACAATTTCAGCAAACACAGCATAATTGGATCAGGAAGGACAGGGACAACGTATAAGGCCGTGCTTGAGGATAATAGTTTACTCATGGTTAAGAGGTTACAGGATTCTCAACACTCTGAGAAAGAAGTGATGTCTGAGATGGCTACACTAGGAAGGGTCAAGCACCGCAACTTGGTTCCACTTTTGGGTTTTTGCATGGCCAAAAAGGAGAGGCTTCTGGTCTACCAGTACATGCCCAATGGTATTCTCCATGATCGTCTACATTCTCTGGATGATCCCAGCAAAGCTATGGAGTGGACTTTGAGGCTCAAAATTGGGATCGGAGCAGCACGAGGACTGGCATGGCTTCACCATAACTGCAATCCTCGTATTATCCACCGCAACATAAGCTCCAAGTGCATCCTTCTTGATGCGGACTTTGAGCCTCAGATATCTGATTTTGGGCTGGCTAGGCTCATGAACCCAATCGACACGCATTTGAGTACTTTTGTGAATGGGGAGTTCGGCGATCTGGGATATGTCGCACCTGAGTATGCACGTACCCTAATGGCCACCCCAAAGGGAGATGTGTACAGCTTTGGAGTCGTGCTCCTTGAGCTGGTAACTGGTGAGAGGCCCACTCAGGTTACTAAAGCACCTGAAAGCTTTAAGGGTAATTTGGTGGAGTGGATCACGGAGCTCCCAAAGAGCTCGCAACTCCGAGATGCTGTAGACAGATTTTTGGTTGGAAAGGGAATCGACGATGAAGTCAATAAAGTCCTTAAGGTGGCGTGTAGTTGTGTGTTGCCAGCTCCGAAGGAGAGGCCCACTATGTTTGAAGTCTATCAGTTTCTAAGGGCTATTGGGGATCGGTACCATTTCTCGACTGAAAATGAGCTCATGATGCCCATAGACAGCGGCGACTCAGATTGCTTGGAGGAACTTATTGTTGCTCGAGAAGCAAGAGACTAGCACAGCTGAGCTCCTTTGGGTGAGAGATGGTCGACTCTGCGAGCCTCCCTCCTATGTTAGATGTAACTATTATGTGTGGTAAATGTTTAAATAGATATTACCCCGTAGCTGTGTATGTCTAGGCACACTGCTTCTTGTCATGCTATTCGAAGAGGTGGATATCATCTCCATACTATATACGTGTTTTCTGCCGATTTGAGCCATTGCTTCCGAAAATCCGACTCACGAAAAGGTGTGTGGACATGCGTTAGTAGTAAATGACGATGGTGATTATCTTGTTTCTGTGCACTGAAACGAAGCTTTCGTTATATGTACTTGGAAGTTCGCAGTATGTTGCCGCCTTTCCTCTTCTGGAGCACTGTTGAGTTTCTTTTAGTTTGACAAAAAGGTTTGCCTGGATTTGTATGTTCATCAGCAACCTATTTATTCGTTCTGCACTCTTTTTTAGCTTCATTCCCATAACATCAGTAGGCATTGCTGCATCGATTTTGTCTGCTATTAGTCTGTTGTTTTAAGTTGCTCTGGAGGTTTACTTTACTGGTCTACATCAAGTGCAAGTCTTGGAACAATGTTAAGTGTAGCCGACATCTGCCGCCGGACTCGCGCGTCATTGTTTTCTCTTAGAATTCAGAAATCAGATCATTTGAAGATTTTGGATATCATCATAGGTTCATTACTTTGGTCTTCTGAGAACAAGTCGAGTCTAACATAAGATGAACCTTAGGTCAAGCTAACTAATTTACCCGCAAAATCATTGATATTCCTGTCCGAAGTCCCCCCTTCGTCAACTGCTTCTTTGGCCAACTTCCTCCATTTCTCTGCGTTTCTCTTGATCTCTTTCCCCCTTTCTCCCTCCATCACTTCCCTTATGCATCTCTCTATCTCTCCTCTCGCGATGGTCCCGTCTTCGTCCTTGGAAACCCTGACCCCCACTCCCCAAACGTCCTCCACGAACTTCGCGTTTGTGCCCTGGTCTGTCCATTGTGGCATCGCCACCATCGGCACCCCGAGGCTCAGAGCCTCGAGGATCGAGTTCCATCCGCAGTGCGTCACGAAGCACCCAGTCGACCCGTGGGCCAAGATCTCCAGTTGCGGGCCCCACGGCACGACGAGCCCCACCTCTGAGCAACTCTGCTCCGCGAACCCAGGAGGGAGCTTTGCCATCTCCGAGTCCCGGACCACCCACAAGAAGTGTTTGTTGGAGTTTTTCAAGCCCCGTGCGAGCTCTTCCATCTGGGAAGTGTCTAGCTCAGCCATGCTTCCGAACGATACGTAGATGACCGAATTGGTGGGCTTGTCATCGAGCCAGCTCAGGCAGACCTGTGCGTTAGGCTTGAAGAGATTGATGCCATAGTCCCTGTCATCCTGCAGTCTCTTGTCCAAGTAGATTGATGGAATTGCTGGGCCAACCGTCTTCAGTGGCCAGAGCTTGGCCAAGTGGTCTACCACCTTATCAACAATTGGATGAGTAGAACATCAACTTTCCCAAGAATAAAGATCAGATAATGGGTTAGAATTGCACAGTGAAGTAGATGACCATGTCTAGGTGTAAATGTGCTCTTCATTAACTTCACCTTATGTTGGTTAATGGTATCGAAGATCACTCAATTGCTTCAACTGCGAGATTTCTAAACTAGACAATCAATCCAAGCATAAGGTGATGATTCTGGCAGACACGACAAACATTAATTACCTCGTTCTCCAACTCATAGAATGAGTTATACAGCACCAGATCCGCTTCATCAACATTCGAGAATTGATCATTCACGATCAAGTCGAAGAAAGCCGGGTATGACCCCGGGACGTACAGGAACGACGGGGTCTCCTCCGGCTCGAGAGGTGGCAACCCAGGAAGCGAAATTGTCATCCCCGGCAGCGGAAGCGGAAGGAGGCCTTGGTGCGCATGGTAATAGATGCTGTTCACGGCACAAGCTTGGGTGTAAAACGCCACTCCTAACTTCCCAAACTGCTTCGCCACATCAAGCGCCCAAGAAAGGAAGCCGTCGTAGATGACAGCGTCGATGGCATCTCCCGAACTGTCGAGCTTCTTGATTAGTGCCACCAGTGTTCTCGATCCAACGGCTTGGAGGCTCGTCAAGTAAGCCCCAATGCTCTCTGCCTGTGCAGACCCTCCTTTGTAGCAGAAATAATGTGTAAGTTAGGCTCATCACAAAACGGTCATATACATGTATTTCATGAACTCTAATGTAAGCTCGACACGACTCTTGTTTGGAAAAATATATGACAGAGAACTCAAACCAATGAAGCTTCATCTTTGTCACCAAAGCGCCTACCCTCAACATGAAAGTCGTTCATTGGACAAACTTGTTCTTCATCATGTCTGTTCTTCAGATTGACCCTACTAATCATAATCAACAGATTGCCACAAAACCCAAGAATGGCACAATCCAGAGCTCACTCTAGGCAACTAGCTAATTGTCTCTCACCTTCGTCGAATCCGTCCGAGACAGTCTCGATGCCGACGGAGACGTTTGGGGCAGCGTGCATGGATTTGGCGATGAAGACGGTGGTCGCAAGAGTCACTCCGACACCTCTGGAGACTAAGCGCTTGGCGAACTGGAGCATCGGACTGATGTGTCCCTGCGCAGGGTAAGGGAGGACCAGGACACGAGCTTTGCTGGGTCTCTTCACCTCCTCCTCCATGACTAACTCTGGACTGTGCACGGTAAGAAGATATAGTGAAGTTGCTGACTTCTCTACCGATATTGGTTGAGACTTACCTTTCAGATAGCTGCCATTACGTAGTGACAAGGAAGTATCTTGTATTCTGTTATGAGTTCTTTTCAGCGGGTGTCGCCGGAGCACTTGCTGAGCAATCAAACGAGAAATTCACAGATTCCAATGCAATTTTTTTTTATTTTGGCAGTGCTTGTGGAAATGCAATCATTTTCGTTATATTTATTTAGTAAGTGTCCGAAAGTATTTAGTAGGATGTTAAATCTTTTCGGAAGAGATTGAACATGCCAGAGATGGGTCCAATTGTGCTAACGATGTCACACCAGGGAAAGAAGTTTCTTTTTGAAAAAGGGGATAGATGGATAATTATGCTTGTTTTGGCACGTACCGGTGAAGGTGATGTTTGGCCAAAATTACTCACTTCTTTGTATTTTCTGGTCAGTGGGTGTTGCTTACATGACTATGGAAATAAGAATCGTGCCAATTGAAGACTTTCCGGAGAAAATTGTCCGATCAATAATAGAATGAGTGTCAATTCAATCCTAAATTTTTTAATCATGCCAATTTAGTTCTAAATCTTTGCGCGAAATTTCAATATAGTCCTTCATGTCAATTTTTGCTGGAAACTGCTGATGTAGAATTCGAGTCAATGGAGGCAATGCTACGAGGCACATCGCCACGTCAACGATTTCTAGCGAAAATTGATAGAAATGATTACATTAGAATTTTGCGCAAATATTTAGTACTAAATCGATAAAATTGAAAAATTTAGGATTAGATTAATATCCATACAATAAGTTTATGATTGATTGGACAGTCTCCCACGACTTTTAGGATCGATTAATTTAACGTTTCTCAACTTAATTTAGATTAATATGACAAAATTTAAAATTTTAACTAGGAAAGAACGTCATTATGACCCGAAACGTAATAATTACCGGTATCTAATATTATCGAGATCCGTTCAGAAAATTGACGCTACAAGATATGACATACACGCAAATAGATATTTCATTCACATTCCTAACACACGAGACCAAGCATAAGTAGGTCGATCGCCGCTATGACAGTTCTTCGTATGTCGATCATTTCTCTTTTCCTTCTTTTTCAAGTCTTATTAGCGCCCAATTTAGCAACAAACTTCTCAATGTTCCTATCGGAACTCCCCCCCTCACCAGCTGCGTCTTTGGTGATCTTCCTCCACTTTCCTGCATTTTCCCTCATTGTCTTCCGTGTTTCACCTTCCATTACCTTCCTAATGCAATCCTCCATCTCTTCACTGGTCACAACGCCTCTTTCCTCATCAACTGGCGGCCTCAGCCCCGTCTTCCAGACATCCGTGATGTACTTGGCGTTCGTGGGCTGGTCGGTCCACTGCGGGATCGCCAGCACCGGCGCGCCCAAGCTGAGCGCTTCCAGGGTTGAGTTCCAACCGCAGCGTGTCACGAAAAAGCCCTAGCGCCTCGTGCGCAAGGACTTCGAGCTGAGGACACCATGTCACGATTAGACCCTTTTGGGATGTCTCGGTACCCTTTGCAAAGCCTTGTGGGAGTTTCTCTGCTTCTGATGATCTGACCACCCAGAGGAAATAGCAGTCGCTTCTCTCTAGTCCCATTGCTAGCTCGTGCATTTGGTCAACCTTTAGCTCCGCCATGCTCCCAAAGGAGACGTACACAACTGACCCTTTTGGCTTTGTGCTGAGCCATCTCATGGTGGTGTCGTGGTCTGGTTGGAAGATGCTGAAGCCATATTCTCTGTCTTCTTCAAGCCTGTTGTCTAAAAAGGTTGATGGTACCGTTGGTCCTATGGTCCTGAATGGCAAGATCTTCATGAACCAGTCCGCAACCTACAAAGAAGAAGAAGAAGAAAAAGAAGAAAACTCGGTGAATGCTTAAAAGATCAAGCTGGACAACTCATGGATCAAAAAGTTGGCATGACAGCCAAAAGAGAGAAATGAGGACCAGTCTCATTGTAATTAATTGATTGAGGACTGGAGGATACCCGAGCATCACATGTTTACGAATGACCCACTAGTATCTTTCATTTCATTAAGACATTTTGAGTAACTTGACTTTAACATAAGAATCCACCAAGACATGTCGTTGTGGTGGCAACATCGACTCCCCATTGTCAAATAATTTAATGAGTACTTGGCGGATGCATGATGTACGACATAGCAAATGCCACAAAAGGTTATATATGGACAGTAAATTAGTAAGTACATCCAACTAGAACATCCCCCCTCCCCCAGCGTACTCATAAATAGTTCAGTTCCCAGGGTTCCAGTGTACTTACTTCTTGATCGAGTTCATATGCTGTATTGCAAAGCACCCAGTCCACTTTGTCAAGATTGGAGAACTGGTTCACAAGCATGCCAGAGAAAGCTGGATATGACCCCTCATCACACACGAAAGATGGCATATCTTGAGGGTCAAGGGGAGGCATTCCAGGAAGCAAAACCTGCTTCTTAACAGGAACTTCAAGCCATCCCTTTTGGCAGTGGTAAAACACACTGGCCACAGCACAAGGCATGGTGAAGAAAGCAGCCCCAACAAGCCCAAATTTTCGGGCCACATCAAGAGCCCAAGGCAAGAACGAGTCGTAGATGATGCAAGTCGGCGGAAGGCTGCGGGAGATTAGCCTCTCGACCAGCTCGATCAGGGTCTCGGTTCCTACCTTCCAGAAGCGCTCGAGGTAGGCTTTGGGGCTACCTGCAGGCTGCAGCCCCAATGCCACCGACGTCGAACCCGTCGGAGATCGCCTCGAGCGGGATTGAGGTGCATGAGGAGGATCCATGCAGGGTCTTGGACATGGATGTGGTGGTGACAAGAGTGACTTTGACTCCTCGGTGGAGTAGACGCTTGGAGAATTGGAGCATGGGGTTGATGTGGCCTTGGGTTGGGTATGACAGAACCAGGCAATGTGGCTGCAGGGGCTCGCTCGAATCCTCCATCCTCTGGCGTTTCTCTTGCAACTCAAGTGCGTCACGGTCTTATATGCAATGTCACAACCTTAATGCAGTGCTTGATGGACCCTAGTCAGCATAAGAGAAAAAGTAGTCGGTCGGTCGGTACTTCAGATCTAGCAAATGATTTGCTGTGATATCATTTCAATGAGCGGCCAGGAAAAATTACCATCTTTTCAATTTCTTGTGAAATTGGTTGAAGAATAAAGGCGCGAATGAAAACATTTCTCTTCTCCGACCTTATTTCTGGCTAAAAATAGAAAAATCTATTTCTCTTTCGAGGATGAGTTTCTGAGCAAAAAGTAACGTTTGATAACGACGTGAAATTTTTGTTCCCAAAATAGAAATTCGTTTGATAACAACACAAAATTTATGTCCCCTTAGTAAGCGAGCAGTGGCGGCGGGCGGATGGCCGGCGAGTAGCGAAGGGGGGTGGCCGGTGAGCGACTGCAGTAGGGGGGCTAGCAAGCAACGGTGGCGGAGGACGAGTGGCGGCGGGTGGCGAGTGGTGGCGAATGGCCGGCGAGCGGCAAGAGGCGGTGACGGATGGTCGGCGAGGGGCCGGCGGGTGACAAGCGGCTGCGGCGAACGGTTGACTGGAGGGCTAGTGGGCAGCGGCAAACATGCCAACTGGGGGCCGGCAGGTGGCATGGGCAATGGACAGGCCAGCAAGCGGCGGCAAGGGTGATCAATAAAAGAAAGCTGTTATTTCTGTTTCTATTTTAGAAATAGAAAAGTGAAAAATTCTTACTTTTTATTTCTGTTTCAAATTTATTTTTGGGCCAAAATTTGTCCTAAAAATAAAAAAATAAAATTATTTTACCAAACGGATTTCTATTCCAAACCTGTTTCGGAGAACAAAGAAATAGAAAAACAGAGAAATAGAATGGTTATTATTCGCCCCCCTAAGGGCTTTATCGGGTAAAAGCTGACCCCATTGATCACGTTGTGGAGGGAGTATGAAATGAAAGAGCAAACAAAAGTTTGACAATGTGATCATGAAGCTAAAAATTGGATCCGAATCCTTTCAATCAACTAGACGAAGATGGCTGAACCAATCCACTCAACCCCAGTGGAGTCCCAGCAAAAATAAAAAGCAACCGGAACGTGCCACACGTTGTGGAGAGAGAGCGGGAGCGCTTCAAATCGCCATGAGAAATCATCTCCCTTTCGAAAAAATTGTCTAAAAAGTCATCGACCAATTATAGCTTTGTCAATTCAGTTTTAAATATTTTGCTTCTTGCCAATTGAGTCATAAATGCTTTTGCTTTTTGCCAATTGAGTTCATCCGATTAATTTTGACCGGAAATTGCTAACGTAAACACCGGCTTGTCGGCCTCACCGGCCTCGGGTGAGCGTCACACCTGTTGGCCCCTGGCGACTAGCTGGAGGAGGAAGAAGGGGAGGGAAAAAAAGGAAAAAAGGATCAAAAAGAAAAATAAGAAAATTCGAAAAATATTAAAATATCAACACGTCGGCCAGCCGGCATCCACGTCAGCGATTTCTGGCCAAAATTAACTAGATAGACTCAATTTGCAAGAAATGAAAAAGTTTATGACTCAATTAGCAAAATTGAAAAATTTAGAACAGAATTGGTTAATACGATAAATTTCGGATATTTTGGACAATTTGTCCTACTCCTACCTAATTCTCAAGTTTGACCTCACTGAGGAACATCATCTTGTTTCAAATCTGATCATTGTGTGGTTCTAGGATGAACATTGTCATAGGAGTAGAATTAGAAATGCTAAAGGAATGCTCATGTATTTCCAACCATAAATACATCATAACTTATGGATTTCTAGTTGCCATATCTTTATCGCTCAAACGAAACATTTTCACTGTCGGACGTGTGCAGACAGACCCTCACACATGAAACTTCATTCGTCAATGACGACACTCGATCATGAGCTCTCATCAAGAAAACCAAAAGAAAGAGGAAGAGAAAAGAGGAAGAGAGCTGAACGGGCAAGGGAGAGCACCGCAGAACAAGAAAAAGAAAAGGGGGAGAGGGAGGAGGGTTCTGCGAGGGAGAAGAGGCGGCGACTTCCGGCGAAGGTTTGATGGGGAAACCTTGCTGGAATTGGCTGAAATTTTAGTAGGTTGTTCGTGAGATCATGAGTAACAAGTGAACGGTTATGATCGCTAAAAGGTTGGCCAATGAAGTTCTTATATCATTTCGTGGATTCAGGGTGAACATTGTCAACATTGACGTGGGGAACGCTCATTAAGTCAAACTGTAATCTCCTAACTTATAGCATTTTTCTGTCATTTCATCATTTTTCTAACTTCTTTTGTTCAATCAAGTTCTTTTGGTACAACTGATGAAGTTCTTCAACAACAAATTAATAGAGAAAAAATTTGACAGATATCACGCATGTCATTTAGAACGTAAGCAGTATTACAAATATGAAATCGATATCTGTTCAGAAAATGACGCGACAAAGTGTACAATTCACATTATCAACAAATGAGACCCACGTGATACATAGTCGAGTATATAGTGTGCCGCACATATTATTGCATATATCCTTTCACTAGGATAAGTAGATCGATTACTACTATATTCGTTAATCATAAATCTAGCATTTCTCTTTTTCCTTTTTTCAGGCCTTAGCGCCCAATTTAGCAACAAACTCCTCAATGTTCCTATCGGAACTCCCACCCTCGCCAACTGCGTCTTTAGTGATTTTCCCTCCACTTTCCCGCATTTTCCCTCATTGTTTTCCTTGTGTCCCCTTCCATTACCTTCCTAATGCAATGCCCTATCTCTTCACTCGTCACAACACCTCTTTCCTCATCAACTAGTGGCCTCAGGCCCATCTTCCAGATATCCATAATGTACCTGGCGTTTGTGGGCTGGTCGGTCCACTGTGGGATTGCCAGCATCGGCACACCCAAACTGAGCGCTTCCAAAGTCGAGTTCCAACTGCAATGTGTCACGAAAAGCCCTAGTGCCTCGTCTGCAAGGACTTCAAGCTGAGGACACCATGTCACAATCAGACCCTTTTGGGATGTCTCGGTACCGTTTGCAAAGTCTTGTGGGAGTTTCTCTGCTTCCGATGATCTGACCACCCAGAGAAAATAGCTGTTGCTTCTCTTTAGTCCGATTGCTAGCTCGTGCATTTGTTCAATCTTTAGCGCGGCCATGCTCCCAAACGAGACATACACAACCGACCCTTTTGGCTTTGTGCTGAGCCATCTCATGGTGGTGTCATGGTCTGGTTTGAAGATGCTGAAGCCATATTCTTTATCTTGTTCAAGCCTGTTGTCTAAATAGGTGGATGGTACTGTTGGTCCTAGGGTCCTGAATGGCAAGATCTTCATGAACCAGTCCGCAACCTAAGAAGAAGAAGTTCTCGTTTAATGCTTGATAGAACAAGTTGGAATGACTCATGGATCGACAAGGTGACAATACAGCGGAAAGCGAGAAATGGGGTTACAGTCTCGTTCTAAGTAATTGATTGAAGATTGGAGGATAATTGAGCACTGCATATTTGCAATTAATAGACTAGTATCTTTAATTTCATTACGATGTTTCTAGTAACCTAACTTTAATATAAGAACCTGTCGAGTCATGTCCTTTTGTTGTCAACATGGACGATCTTACCGTGTGTGAATTTAATGAGTACTTGAAGTATGAATGATCTACGGTAGAGTAGATGCCAGAAAGGTTATATAATCAGTGACCTTGTACATCCAATTAGAACCTAAAACAAGGAAGAAGAAGAAGTAATCAAGACGAGAGTATTAGTGTACTGACAAATGGTTTAGTTCCAAAGGTTCTAGTGTACTTACTTCTTGATCAAGTTCATATACTGTATTGCAAAGCACCCAGTCCACTTTGTCAAGATTGGAGAACTGGTTCACAAGCATGCTAGAGAAAGCTGAATATGACTCCACATCACACACTAAAGATGGCATATCTTGAGGGTCAAGAGGAGGCATCCCAGGAAGCAAAACCTGCTCCTTAACAGGAACTTCAAGCCATCCCTTTTGGCAGTGGTAAGACACACTGCTCACAGCACGAGGCATGGTGAAGAAAGCAGCCCCAACAAGACCAAATTTTTGGGCCACATCAAGAGCCCAAGGCAAGAACGAGTCATAGATGATGCAAGTTGGCGGCGGACCACCAGAGATTAGCCTCTTGACCAGCTCGCTCAGGGTCTCAGGGCCGACCTTCTAGAAGTGCTCGATGTAGGACTCGGGACCACCCGCAGCCCCAATGCCACCATCGTCGAAGCCGTTGGAGATCACCTTGAGCGCAATCGAGGTGCATGAGGAGGATCCATGCAGGGTCTTGGACATGGATTTAGCGGTGACAAGAGTAACTTTGACTCCTTTGTGAAGTAGACGCTTGGAGAATTGGAGCAAGGGGTTGATGTGGCCTTGGGTTGGGTATGATAGAACTAAGCAATGTGGTTTCAGGGATTTACTTGAATCCTCCATTTTCTTGCGTTTCTCTTGCAATTCAACAGAAGTGTCTCTTTATGGTCTCATATGTAATGTCCCAACACAACGTGCTTCGTTGACCCTTACTAATATGGCAATGAAGTGGTCGGTGCCTTGGTGGTTACGCCTGGCCGGTTACCCGACCCCAGGTGACCTCGCCAGCCCTTCTCGGTCGCCGGCCGCCCTTACTGGCCGCCCTCGCCGACTGCCTGAAGATGAACAGCTTCAAACCCAAAAAAAAAAAATAGACGTGAACAGTAGTATTCGTGAAATGCTAACATTGACCAAATACTAAACCAAACACCCTAGTATTTTGGGAAGGGGCTTTCGTGGTTCAAAACCCCTTTCCAAAGCTGAACCAAACACTCCCAAAGTCTGGAGCTCAAATTTAAAATCTCAAATCTAAGACCCGGATCAAGTCAAATAAATAACATGGATCATTAGTGTACATCGTGGGTAGAGAAAAGCCTTACAATCCACGAGCATCTACTATCATGGACAGGACAGGACTCTCATGATATTACAGACTAATTCTTCGACGAGTTGACCGTAAGAGGCTATTAAACAGCCTTTGTTTGATCAGATCAAGACCCAATCAGTTGGAGAATGTCAATTTGAGTATATATTCAACAGCCTTTGTTTGATCAGATCAACTAAAACAATTAAAAAAGACATCAAATCAAATGCATGGATCTTCAAGGTTATCACGTCCCACGCGACAAACATCACGCAACACTATTGAGCATCTATACAAGATAGAACTTAGGGCGATAATTTCCAACTAATTGCCCGTCCTTAACAATGCCTTATTTATTGGAAGTACTTTTGCTAAACGAGTATAACCAATCAATAATTAAAAATTTGCACAAGGTTATTCTAGTAAGTATAAAACGAGGGATTTAATGTGAAAAATCTGTCACGAGCATATAATATGTGTTGGGAACAGATGCGGAAAAACAAAAGACAGAACACGAAAATTTACGTGGTTCGATCACAAGGTGATCTACATCCACGGGCGAGGCAAGACAAGATTCCACTATAATCAAAGAGAGTACAAATTTCAGAAGTCGAAACAACGACAAAACCTCACGGCTCACCAAAACTCTCTGAAAACAAAACTCTCTCTGTACTTACATGAGAAAACCTAGCCGCAGTACAAATAGGGCTCCCAAAAGCGGGTTGGGCCAATAGGCCCAACCCTTCGTGTCGCGAACCAAATCTCGATTTTCTTTCCACTTTCGGGTCGCACAAAAATATGTCGGGTCGGGTTATGAACCTGACCAAGTATATAAAATTCAAGACATATTTAACAAATCTCCACCTTGGCTTGAATTTCCCAAAATAAAACAGTCAAGAAGCCGAACACATTCTCTTGGCATCCCTAAGCCTGCGTGAGCTAACTCGGTGTAGGAAACAAGGGCTGCAATAAAAGAACATATCCACTTCAAAACACAAATGTAGAACTGTCATTTACCTCTCCACCAAAACCCCAGAAAGGGCAAACTCAACCAAGCATGCCAATCAAGTTCAAGCAATGCTTAAACTTGTTGGCTGGGACTGGCTTGGTCAACATATCAGCAGGATTGTCAGCTGTACCAATTTTCTTTACAGTCATGTTTCTCTCTGCAACTGCCTCGCGAATAAAGTGATACCTGATATCGATGTGCTTAGTCCTCTCATGATATGCTTGATTTCTAATCAAGTATATAGCACTCTGATTGTCACAAAAGACAATCGAATTGTCTTCCTGCTGTAGCCCAAGTTCCTGAACAAGATTCCTTAACCAAATACCTTCTTTCACTGCTTCTGCTGCTGCCATATACTCTGCCTCTGTAGTAGACAAAGCAACTGTCGACTGTAAGGTTGACCTCCAGCAAATAGCCGAACTAGATAGTGTGAAAAGATAGCCAGTCAATGATCTCCTCTTATCGAGATCACCTACAAAATCGGAATCCACAAATCCCACAACTGAGGTACCGTTAGAACTGTTTATATCAAACACTAAACCCAACTCTGCGGAGCCTCTAAGATACCTAAGTATCCATTTCACTGCCTGCCAATAGACCTTTTCAGGATGCGGCATATATCTACTAACCACACTAACTGCCTGCGCAATGTCTGGACGAGTGCATACTATAGCATACATAATGCTACCGACTGCACTGGAGTATGGGACACGAGACATCGCAGCCTCCTCGACCTCTGATTGAGGTGAATGTAGAGCTGAAAGTCTAAAATGAGATGCCAACGGTGTACTTACGGGCTTAGCGTTTTGCATGCCAAACCTCTCAAGTACCTTCTCAATATAGCTCATTTGCGAGAGATATAACTTTCCTACTTTCCTATCCCTCTGAATCTCCATTCCTAAGATCTTCTTGGCAGGACCCAGATCTTTCATCTCGAACTCCTCATTGAGCCGTTTCTTCAAGATCAACACATCTGACATGTTCTTTGCAGCAATGAGCATGTCATCCACGTATAAGAGAAGATAGACAAAGGATCCATCTGAACCCTTCTTGAAGTAGACACAACTATCATAGTTGCTCCTCTGATAACTGCTCCCTATCATAAAGCTGTCGAATCTCTTATACCACTGTCTTGGTGATTGCTTCAAACCATACAAGGATTTCTTCAATTTACAAACATGATCATCCTTGCCTTCTACATAATAGCCCTCGGGCTGGGCAATATAAATAGTTTCCTCAAGCTCGCCATGCAGAAAAGCAGTCTTCACGTCAAGTTGCTCAAGCTCTAAGTCAAATTGAGCAACTATAGCCAGCAACACACGAATGGAAGTGTGTTTTACCACAGGAGAGAAAACTTCATCATAATCAATTCCCTCCTTCTGGTTGTAGCCTTTAGCTATGAGCTGAGCCTTGAATCTAGCATTTTCAACACCTGGAATTCCTTCCTTTTTCTTGAAGACCCATTTACACCCGATGGCTCTTTTTCCCTTAGGCAACTGCACCAAGTCCCAAGCCTGGTTCTTGTGAAGTGATTCAAGTTCTTCAACCATAGCAATAGTCCATTTCTCTGATTCTGTGCAAGTAATAACTTTTGTATAGGTAGAAGGTTCCTAAATACCAATATCTTCTGCTGTCGTAAGAGCATAAGCCACAAGATCAGAGAACCCATATTTCTGAGGAGGTCGGGTCTGTCTCCTTTCTCTGCCAGTAGCAATAGAGTATGGCTGCTCCACCTCATCTACAGCTTCCTCATCTGAACTTGAATCAACAGGAGCATTTTTCTCGTTCAAAATGTTCTGAGAGGTCTTTTCTGGAAGCTCCACCTGAACCTCCACCTCATTCATATCACTCTCATGTTTACCTGCAGACTCATCAGCAACTTTCCTTTGATCAGGCATATGCATTTCATTAAATGTAACATCCCTACTAATAATGAACTTAGGTGAGTTAGGTTCCTGGCACCATAAACGATAACCTTTCACCCCATCAGCATACCCAACAAAAATGCATTTCTTTGCTCTAGGTTCTAGCTTACCATCCTTAACATGATAATAAGCAGGACATCCAAAAACCTTCAGATTAGAGTAATCACAAGGCTTACCTGACCACATCTCAAAAGGAGTCTTGCATTCTATTGCTGTTGAAGGAGAGCGATTAACCAGATAACAAGCCGTGTTAACAGCTTCAGCCCAGAAATCCTTTTCCATGCCAGCATTAGAGAGCATGCATCTTGCTCTCTCCAATAGAGTTCTGTTCATGCGTTCTGCCACTCCATTCTGCTGTGGAGTGTGCCTAACTGTACGGTGTCGAACAATACCTGCATCTGCACAGAATTCATTAAAATCGCCACCACAGAACTCAAGACCATTATCGATCCTAAGACGTTTAATCTTCTTCCCTGTCTGATTCTCAACAAGAGCTTTCCACTTCTTGAAAGTTTCAAACACATCACTTTTTCTTTTCAGAAAGTAAACCCAAACCTTCCTAGAATAATCGTCAATGAACGTCACAAAGTAAAGAGCGCCACCCTTAGATGGAACCTGTGCTGGTCCCCATAAATCGGAATGGATATAGTCGAGTGTGCTCTTTGTTGAATGCGTCCCCGTACTGAATCTGACTCTGCATTGCTTGCCAAGAACACAATGCTCACAGAAATCTAGCGAGGTCGTTTGCTCCCCACAAAGTAAACCACGTTTACTCAAAACTGACATGCCACGCTCACTCATGTGGCCCAAACGCATGTGCCACAATTTTGTTCTATCATTGTCAGAAACGGAATTGCTTGTGCCAATTGAAGGACCCATAACTGTGCTACCCTGCAAATGATACAAGTGATTCACCTTGCTTCCTTTCATCACAACCAGATTGCCTTTTGTAACTTTGAGAACTCCACCTCCACCTGAGTACACACACCCAATGGAATCCAAACTGCTCAACGAGATAAGATTTCTCTTCAAGTCTGGTATATGTCTTACTTCAGTCAAAGTTCTTACTGCTTTGTCGTGGCACTTAATCCGAACAGTACCAATACCCACGACTTTGCATACAGCATCATTCCCCATCAAGACTGATCCACCATTCAATGGCTCGTATGTGGTGAACCATTCCCTATTTGGGCACATGTGATATGATGCTCCCGAATCCATAATCCAAACATCATTGGACAAATTAACAGCAGAGCATGCCGTAAGAACACTGTCTGACGCATTAGCCTCATTGTCGTTTGCAACATTCGCCGAATCTTGTTTTTGACTATGCTGCTTATCCTTTTTCTTGAGCGAAGGACAATCTGACTTGTAATGTCCCTTTTTATGGCAATAGTAACACTCAACGTTCATCTTATCTCCAGGTGGCTTAGATTTTGAACGACCAACAGATTTTCCTCGGAAAGCTTTATCCCTGCTCTTGGTCCTGCCTCTCACAAACAAACCATCTGCTTTGTTTTCGTTGGTATTCCCATTCAATTTTGTTCTCAGTTCTGCAGAATTCAAAGATGCTTTGACATCCTCCAAAGTTATGGATTCACGTCCATAAAGCATCGAGTTCACAAAATTTTCGTACGAGGCAGGCAGTGAACATAACACGATCAAAGCTTGATCTTCATCCTCGAGTTTAATATCTAAATTTTTCATATCCAGAACAATTTTATTAAACTCATCCAAATGTTCCTGAACAGGCGTACCTTCGCGCATCTTTAGGGTATAAAGACGCTGCTTCAAATAAAGTCTTGATGTTAGAGATTTCTTCATATAGAGACTTTCCAGTTTCTTCCAGAGACCGGCCGCTGTTTCTTCATCGGCGACTTCACGCAAAACCTTGTCATCTAGGGACAATTGGATCGCGCTATGCGCCTTCTCGTCCATCTCTTCAATCTCAGCCGATGTCATATCGTCTGGGTATTTTCCATCCAACGCCCTAACCGTACCCTCTCGCCTCAATAAAGCCTTCATCTTTATTCTCCATAATCCGAAATTGTTCTGTCCGTCAAAAGATGAAATCTGAAACTTCAAAGATGCCATCTCCAAGAACCGCAGAATCGAACGCAGCTCTGATACCAATTGTTGGGAACAGATGTGGAAAAACAAAAGACAGAACACGGGAATTTACGTGGTTCGATCACAAGGTGATCTACATCCACGGGCGAGGCAAGACAAGATTCTACTATAATCAAAGAGAGTACAAATTTCAGAAGTCGAAACAACGACAAAACCTCACGGCTCACCAAAACTCTCTGAAAACAAAACTCTCTCTGTACTTACATGAGAAAACCTAGCCGCAGTACAAATAGGGCTCCCAAAAGCGGGTTGGGCCAATAGGCCCAACCCTTCGCGTCGCGAACCAAATCTCGATTTTCTTTCCACTTTCGGGTCGCACAAAAATATGTCAGGTCGGGTTATGAACCGGACCAAGTATATAAAATTCAAGACATATTTAACAATATGAGTAGCAAAGTAAACCAATGAACCCTTACTTTGATGTGAACATTTGTATGTTAAAGAGGTTTAGCTGGATCATAAGCTATTGAACGGAGAAGCAATAAACCAGTACACTTTGACCATTTATATCTATATCAGTACACTATCGGATGAAATTTGCCGAGCTGCTAGAGCACATTTATCCAATCTGTACCGTACAGCCCTCTCAATATGAGAACCAATGGAAGCAACGCTAACAGAAGTAGCGATAGTAGAGTGCAAACGACCATTCCTAGCTCGCTAAATAGAAATAAAGGAAAGCATTCCAAGAGAGTATGCACTATAGACTAGGGAGAGCTTTGCCCTTGAAGTTAACCACAACCCAATCAACCTCAAACTTCCGGTCACCAATCTCTCTTGATACCTGGTGAAGCTGCTATATCGTAGATTGGACTTGAAGAGACATGACAACCAAAAAACTAGTGACTCTTATTCTCCGTGCAGGGACAGCAAGAACGAGAAACAGGCAAGTTCCGCTTAATGAATTGCCAACCTATTGTGCATCACAAGCCATGTAATAAAGCAATGCTTTGGAGTAAATGGATTAAACCAAGTTTACACCAGTGCACTCTTAAACCTTTAACTCACAAAGCGTTCTATCAACCAAATTTATGGTTATCGGTTTTGGAAGTTTTGGAAAACTATCTTTCGAAGTTGAAAAGTTTTCTATTTATGTGTTTTTTTTCATGCGTATTCTTGGGTATATAAATACCCACCTGAGCTTAATGGAAATGTATAACAACTAATATCTCAACACATTCCATGCACTTGCCACGTGAAACATCCAGATGTGGTCAACTTCTGGAGGACCCAATTAAGGACAGTAGAGTTTGGCTGCAAAAAATCAACAAATGCCAGCTGGAATATGCACTAAAGACTTTGATATAGCAGGAGGATAAATCACATGTACCATTAGCTTCATTTGATTGAGAAAGCAGAACAGAATGATAGATGTTAAAATATGTCTCGAGTCCGTTGAACAAATACAAAAATTAAAGCGTGCGAGTTTGTGTCACGCCCCGCACCCTACAAGCGCTCGATCATCCCTCGATGGTCGAACATTAAATGCGACGTCCCAGATACGTCGCCGACCCAACCCAAACATCAGAGATTAAACACGCGCGGAAACAAATAGAAACAACCCGGACGATTAACAATGACAAGGGATAGCAATAGCACAAAATAATAACTGTAATTCTTACACTTAGCAGATACATATGACGTCCACAAAAGACAATCCCTAAGTTAGGCCACAACAACGGAACTAGACTCCTCAAAAGGGGCAAATGTTCGTAAACTTGACTCCTCTACAAAGGGGGACTCAAATACCGAGTACTTGACCTGTCCTCGAACTCCGAGATACTCTTGCAGCGTCTCCAATCACTCATGATCGCGGATCTGAAATGGTTATATAATAACCGTGAGAACGAGTCTCAATAAGCAACCCCCTATACCCCACGTAGGCCAATGCGTACCCAGACAAGTCGTACATGCAATCCAACCGATAACATATATATAATTCACATCAATGGACTTACCTCGCCATCTAATCACCTGTCCACTCTACACATTAGTTAATCAGGATAATGAAATAATATCCCAGTAATATAACACAATCATTCAAGTACCATCCACACTCGCACTCAATCAATCCAACCAATTCAACCAGTCAATTCAATCACACGCTCAATCAGCCAAATCAGTCATACGCTCAACCAGCCAATTCAGTCACACGCTCAACCAGCCAATTGCAATCACACATTCCGCATACGTGGTCGAACATCTTTCTCACGACCCGCGCCACTGCGCCTCGGGTCCATTCTCACTGCCCGCGCCACTGCGCCTCAGGCCCAATCTCACAGCCCGCGCCACTGCGCCTCAGGCTCAGCCCTCAAATCAAGCCGGGCTCCGTCCCGCGTAACCACGCCTCAGGACATTTTCCCCTTCCAATGACCCGCGTAACCTACGCCTCAGGTCTAGTCATGCCTTTCTTGCCACACCCGCGTAACCTACGCCTCAGGTTGGCAGCCCTCCGATCAATCCGGGCTTTTCTCATGCACATGCACCACAACACAATTCGCCAATCAACACATCGTACAAATCCACATCAATCATGCTCACCACATTATATTCCACCAATGTCACACTGACATGCCACCACACTCAATTTAACTCAGTTCAATTCATACTTCGTCACCTCAATCCACAAACCCGACGTTCAAGTATGCCACGCACGATTATCCAATCAAGCGTATTATTTAATCAAATTCAAGTAGCACAAATTATAAAATAATATAATTAAATTCAGCGCGTCCTAGCCGTTCTAAACCCGAGACAAGTCAATGAAATACCCACGTGCAAATCCAATTCACATCACAGCCCCTCACACTTGCCCACAATTCCGTCATTCACGCCTACTACATACGAACATCAAGCCCACCCACGAATGCCACAACAACAATATCAATTAACCCAACAATTCTCCCAATTTAATCTATTAATAACGCACGTACTAAAATTGCCCACAATCCGCATTAAGCCCCTAAACCGGTACTAATTGTCCCCTAGACAAGTCTAATAATACCCAATGTACTAAGTAAGGTTTAGGGAGTCACTTACAAGATTTTGGCCAGGGAAAAGTCGGCTCGGGCCCAAAATGGCCCGGGTGAGAAGTTCGGACTAGGCGCGGGAGCGGGCCACACGGGCGCGGTGGCTGGCCAACGCGAGCACAATGGCCGGTCGGCGTGCCTGGCGCGCGGGCGCGGCGGACGCGCGGCGTGCCCGGGGCGCACGGGCGAGCGGATGGGCAACGCGCCTGGGCAACGGGCGCGGGCGCGGGCACGGCGCGGGCGCGGGCACGGCGCGGGCACGGCGACGGGCGCACGGCTTGCGCGCGCGGGCCACGGCTTGGCCGGCCGGTTGGCTGGCCGGCCGGGCTGGCCTTGCTGGCTGGTCGACCGGAGCGGCGACCGGCGGCGGCAGCGACGCGGCGGCGACGGCGGCGACGAGCTGGATGAGGAGAGACCAAACCGGGGTGAGAGAGAGAGAGAGAGAGAGAGAGAGAGAGAGAGAGAGGAAGGTAGAAGCTGAGGGGGAGGCGGCGGACCGGCGGGCGGGCCGGCGAGCGGCGACGATGGGGCTGGCTGGGCCCGTCGCGGTCACGGGGGTGGGGCGAGCTCACGGCTCGGCGAACAGGGGAAGGGGAGAGGACGGCCGGTCAGGGGCGGCGGCTGACGGACGGCGGCGACTGGGACGACGGCGGAGCGGCCAGGCGCGGTTGGGCGGCGCCGGGTTGTCGTGGTCGCAGCGACGAGCTGTTTCTCGTGCGCGGAGGACAGTGAGAGAGAGAGAGAGAGAGAGAGAGAGAGAGAGAGAGAGAGAGAGAGAGAGAGAGAGAGAGAGAGCAGCCGGTGAGGTGGGGGCCGGCGGCGACGGGGCGGAGCAGGTCAGGTGGCGCGGCGCGGCGGTCGGGCTGGCGACGGCGGCGCGCGACGTCCGGCGAGCTCGGGCGACGGTCGGCTGGCAGACGGACGAGCAGGGCAGACGCGGGGGAGAGACGAACTGGCCGAAGAAAGGAAGAAGAGAAGAAAAGAAGAGGAAAAAGAAGAAAGGAAAGGAGGAGAGAGAAGAGAGAGGTGACAGGGGGGTGGGTAGGCATGCAGAGGGAGGGTACGTGCGCGTATGGGGGGCGATAGCGTGCACGGCAGAAGGGGGAGAGGAAAGAGAGAGAGAGAGAGAGAGAGAAAAGGAAGAGAGAGAGGGAAAAAGGAAGAGAGACAGAGGACGCACGCACGGGAGGGGGGGTCAGCCGAGAGAGGAGAGAGAAAGAGAGAGAAAAAGGAGTTTAAATTTTAACTTCAATCGCGATCCAACGGACATGGTTTAAACTAAAAATCGACCTATCGGTCCCGATTTAAATTCGGAAAAAGGCCTAACAGTCCACAACAAAACCCGATAATAACATAGGGCAATAGGCCAAAATAAAATAACTCAAAACACACTACGAGGGAGGTCTACCAGTCCAAATCCGCACCCGGTCCAAAAATCCACTTTTCCACTATTCCTAACAATCTCGATGTTGGCCACAATAATATCGACACCGTCCAATTTATTTCGTCCCGAAACTTCCGAAAATCGACTGCCAAGTTCGGGGTCTAAATAACGACCAAATTCGATCGAGTGCGATTCTAGCGAAATCTCAAAATTTAAAACAATAACCGGGAGTGATCAGTTTCTGGGCGAGATTTTACTACAAGCACACTGACGAATTGCACGTTTAATAAATCCCAAAAATGGCCAAAATCCGGAATGTCACAATTCTTCCCCCTTACAAAAATTTCGTCCTCGAAATTTACAATCCAACCCAACTATTCAAACAAATGGGGTACTGGTGTCGCATCAACTTTTCACTTTCCCACATCGCACCTTGGCTGTTTCAATTGACTACTAAACCAACTTGGGACCCGTGATGCTCCTCTCACCCACTCATCACAACAAACCAGTATTCTGCAAACCTTGCCATACCATGCCCTAACGGTACCATTCTAAAACTCTGCTGATAGCTATTGTTATAGGCAAACTCAACCAAGGGCAATTATTCTTTCTAACTTCCCCAAAATTTCCATACCCATGCTCGCAGCATATTTTCCAAAATCTGAATCGTCCTCTCGGACTGGTCATCCATCTGCGAATGATAAGCCATGCTAAACTGTAACCTCGTTACTAATGCCGTATGAAGACTTTTCCAAAAAGCGGCAATAAACTTAGGATCACGATCTGAAATGATTGTCACTGACACTCTATGGAGACGGATTATATGACGCACATACAAATCGGCATACCTTTCCAAGGCGAAATCCTTTCGCACCGGTAGAAAATGTGCTGACTTTGTCAACCGATCAACTATCACCCAAATCGAATCATGGCCCCTCAGGCTCCTCGGTAATCCCATTTCCACTCGAGGATTTCCAATGGCTGCAACATTCCACTCGGCTTGCAATATTGCGCCTTCACTTGTTGGCACGTTAAACACTTAGCCATATGCTTGGCCACATCCACTTTCATATCGATCCACCAATAATGCTGCCGTAATTTCTGATACATCTTCGTACTACCCGGGTGAATACTGTAATTGCTACAGTGTACTTTCGACAAAATCTCTTCTTTTAATTCTGCATCACTGGGTACGCATAACCGACCACGGATCTTCAGAATCCCGTCCTCGAATACCTGAAAATCCGATTTCCTTTTTGTGACATCCATTTCCAGAATCTTCTGGATTTCTAGGTCTATCGATCTTAAAGACTTAATCTTAGCCTGGATTTCCAGTTTAATCCTCAATGCGGTAAGCAGACTCTAAACATAACTTGCTTCACACTTAAATTTCGAATCCTGGACTCCCTCCAATAGGGTCCATTCTTTGACCATCATATGCGCGATGCTCGATTTCCAACTCAGTGCATCCGCTACCTTATTAGTCATTCCGGGGTTTTATAAAATATCGCAGTCGTAGTCCTTAAGGAGTTCCATCCATCGACGCGGTCTCCTTGTTTAATTCCTTTTGAGAGAACAAATACCTTAGACTTTGATGGTCCATATAAATCTGAAATTTCTTCCCACACAGGTAGTGTCTCCAAATCTTAAGAGCGAAAATAATCGCGGCTAACTCCAAGTCATGCGTCAGATCATTCTGCTCATGTGGCCTCAATTGCCGCGATGCGCATGCCACTACTTTTCCGTGTTGTATTAACACGCATCCCAATTCTCTTAACGACGCGTCACTGTAGGTTTCATATCCTCCCAAACCTGACGAGACCGTCAACACTGGCGTGATCATCAAACTCTGTTTTAATCCTGAAAACTCATTTTGTACTTATTCATCTATTCAAATTTCGTTTCCTTCTTTAGCAAACGCGTCCACGGTGTTACTAACGTTAAAAATCTTTCCACGAGACGTCTGTATTAACCTGCTAGATCCAAGAAGCTCTGAACCTCGATTACCGTTGTCGGTCTTGACCAATTTATGACAACTTCACTCTTTGTTGGATCCACTGCGATCCCTTCACCAGATACCACATGTCCTAAGAACGCCACTCAATGAAGCCAGAATCCGCACTTATAAAACTTAGCGTAGAGTGCGTGTCCTCTTGAGGTCCGTAGAAACTTTCTCCAAATGTAACTCACACTCGGCGGAACTCTTTGAGTATACCAGAATATCATCTGTGAACACTATCACAAATTGATCCAAAAATTCCTTGAATACCCGATTCATTATATCCATAAAGGCTGCAGGAGCGTTCATCAGTCCAAACGGCATCACCATAACTCATAGTGTCCATACCCCGTCCTAAATGCCGACTTCGGCACGTCCTCCTTCTTGATCTTCAATTGGTGATAACCAGTCCTCAAGTCGATCTTATAAAATATTGCTGCCTCTTGTAACTGGTCGAGCAGATCATTTACCCTTGGCAACGGGCGTTTATCCTTAATGGTCACCTGTTGTAGTCAACACATAACCTTAACGATCCGTCCTTCTTCCTCACGAATAAGACTGGCGCTCCCCATGGAGACCCACCCAAACGAATAAAACCTTCATCCAAAAACTCCCGCATTTGGACTTTCGATTCCTTCAATTCCGACAGTGACCTCTTGTAGAGCACTCCCAAGGTCGGTTTTGTCCCTGGGGCCGACTCAACCACAATCTTGACTCTCCTATCAGATGGCAATCCCGGCAATTTCCTAAGGAAAAGACATCGGGAAGATTACACACCTCGGTTATGTCCTTTAGCCTTGATTCCTTAACTAACTAATCAGTCACAAATTAATTATCCTTATACACCTCAAAGACAAGGCTCAATCCATCCAATTTCAATCCAACAGTCTCCCAAAACAAATCACCCCGATTCTTTATAAAACTCGAAATTTCCAAGCATCACTTATCCTTCTGAATTCGTCCAAGAAGATCATTAGTGAATCAGAAATCCATAAATTAATTGCGCCTGCTCACCATAAGTGATTATAAGTCTTATATGACCATTCAAGTAATAACTTCAAAATCATCTACTATTGCACCCGATATCATCACATAGTGCATCTAGATCCTCAAGACGCATCATCCGCTTCCTTTCCAACCACAATTTACACCTTTCCTTACGTCCGTAGTTGATTCAGATTAACCTGCAGGACAGCTCTCGTTTGACGACCTACCCACGGTTACTGCGATTGCATCAGTAGTCTAACCTGTTGACTTAGCAATTTCTCACTTGGTGACCATGTTGGCCACATCCAAAATACGCTTCAGGTCCACCTGGGCATGGGTCATTCCCGTGCCTCTTTCCATAAGACCAACATGTGGTAATGAAGTAATAATTCGGCTTTCCAAAGCTCTTTCTTACTAGAGGGACAAATCTCCGATTCTCTGTCATAGGCTTCTTTCCAAAGTTCCTATTGTCCCTAGCCGAC
Organism: Syzygium jambos; assembly: GCA_031216235.1. NCBI lineage: Eukaryota > Viridiplantae > Streptophyta > Magnoliopsida > Myrtales > Myrtaceae > Syzygium > Syzygium jambos. Next base: position 22,620,536 of record CM062230.1, on the reverse strand, counting down.
GCGTACCGCGATCCAAAAGCAGTAGTCCCTTTTACTCATATCCGTGTCAATCATCGAGCTCTCTCATATAACTCATTGTAATCCCTTAAGATTTAAAAAATACTAACTGATTGCGGAATGCTGGTTCCAATTCATCCCGAAACCTCCTTGCCCTATCCACATGATCTTTGACCATCCTTGGTGCGTACTTAGGCAACCTTACAAACTCAACCTCACACTGATCGACTGATATCCAATTTTAGTGAAGCCGAAGAAACTATGTCATTTTCTGTCCTTAGGCACTTTCTGAAAGTACTTCTTATTAAGGGCCTCGATAACGACACCCCAGCTTAGAAATGTGCCTTCTGAAACATCCTACTTCGGGGGTCCTCCTACCAATCACTTACATTTCCCTAGAGTTGACATATAGCCAGGGTCACTCTCTCCTCATCAGTGCACCCGAATACCTCAAAAGCCTTTTTCTAAGTCCTCTGTCCAAAGTAATGTAGCCTCAGGGTCACCTCTTCCCATCGAACCTTGCAAGTTTAAATTTCCAAAATTTTTTTCCACCAACTGACGCATCTGCCTGACTGCATTAACTTACCCTTGACCTTGATTTCCAACATTTTCCTTATGCCCATGATTCCCGTTATTTCCATTGACGACGACAATAGTGGCATCAACATCAGTAGAAACAGTCGCATTTCGCTCCTCAATTTGCCTTCCCCTTGAAATTCCAACTTCCTCGATTGCTCTCAAAATATCATCCCATTTGGGATCCCCCACAACTCCAACTTGCGGACCTACTAGACCTCGACCTCGACTACTCATACTCACAGGGTTCACATCACCCACTTACCTGCTATAATTCCCCCCGGGAATTAAAGACCTAGGCCAACTATACAGTCTAAAGCCCTAAGCAGTGAATCACACAACAATTCACTCAGCAGGCAGCCAATCACAACGTCACTCAATCACAACCAACAGGATTCGTGCACTTACCTCAAGTCCTAACGCACCTGCACCTTACACGTTATTGCATAACATCATTCAGCAACAACAATCACACAGTCTGGGTATCGCATGGCCAACAAGTCTCCCTAACTGGCTACCCCAAAGTCATCGCTCCTTATCACTCCAAGCTTCGACCATCTTGGTTCGAGCTAACCTCGCTCTGATACCAAATCAAACGGGGATGTCACGCCCCGCACCCTACGAGCGCGCGATCATCCCTCGATGGTCGAACATTAAATGCGACGTCCCAGATACGTCGCCGACCCAACCCAAACATCAGATATTAAACACGCGCGGAAACAAATAGAAACAACCCGGACGATTAATAATGACAAGGGATAGCAATAGCACAAAATAATAACTGTAATTCTTACACTTAGCAGATACATATGACGTCCACAAAAGACAATCCCTAAGTTAGGCCACAACAACGGAACTAGACTCCTCAAAAGGGGCAAATGTTCGCAAACTTAACTCCTCTACAAAGGGGGACTCAAATACCAAGTACTTGACATGTCCTCGATCTCCGAGATACTCTTGCAGCGTCTCCAATCACTCATGGTCGCGAATCTGAAATGGTTATATAATAACCGTGAGAACGAGTCTCAATAAGCAACCCCCTATACCCCACGTAGGCCAATGCGTACCCAGACAAGTCGTACATGCAATCCAACCGATAACATATATATAATTCACATCAATGGACTTACCTCGCCATCCAATCACCTGTCCACTCTACACATTAGTTAATCAGGATAATGAAATAATATCCCAGTAATATAACACAATCATTCAAGTACCATCCACACTCGCACTCAATCAATCCAACCAATTCAACCAGTCAATTCAATCACACGCTCAATCAGCCAAATCAGTCATACGCTCAACCAGCCAATTCAGTCACACGCTCAACCAGCCAATTGCAATCACACATTCCGCATACGTGGTCGAACATCTTTCTCACGACCCGCGCCACTGCGCCTCGGGTCCATTCTCATTGCCCGCGCCACTGCGCCTCAGGCCCAATCTCACAGCCCGCGCCACTGCGCCTCAGGCTCAGCCCTCAGATCAAGCCGGGCTCCGTCCCGCGTAACCACGCCTCAGGACATTTTCCCCTTCCAATGACCCGCGTAACCTACGCCTCAGGTCTAGTCATGCCTTTCTTGCCACACCCGCGTAACCTACGCCTCAGGTTGGCAGCCCTCCGATCAATCCAGGCTTTTCTCATGCACATGCACCACAACACAATTCGCCAATCAACACATCGTACAAATCCACATCAATCATGCTCACCACATTATATTCCACCAATGTCACACTGACATGCCACCACACTCAATTTAACTCAGTTCAATTCACACTTCACCACCTCAATCCACAAACCCGACGTTCAAGTATGCCACGCACGATTATCCAATCAAGCATATTATTTAATCAAATTCAAGTAGCACAAATTATAAAATAATATAATTAAATTCAGCGCGTCCTAGCCGTTCTAAACCCGAGACAAGTCAATGAAATACCCACGTGCAAATCCAATTCACATCACAGCCCCTCACACTTGCCCACAATTCCGTCATTCACGCCTACTACATACGAACATCAAGCCCACCCACGAATGCCACAACAACAATATCAATTAGCCCAACAATTCTCCCAATTTAATCTATTAATAACGCACGTACTAAAATTGCCCACAATCCGCATTAAGCCCCTAAACCGGTACTAATTGTCCCCTAGACAAGTCTAATAATACCCAATGTACTAAGTAAGGTTTAGGGAGTCACTTACAAGATTTTGGCCCGGGAAAAGTCGGCTCGGGCCCAAAATGGCCCGGGTGAGAAGTTCGGATTAGGCGCGGGAGCGGGCCACACGGGCGCGGTGGCTGGCCAACGCGAGCACAATGGCCGGTCGGCGTGCCTGGCGCGCGGGCGCGGCGGACGCGCGGCGTGCCCGGGGCGCACGGGCGAGCGGATGGGCAACGCGCCTGGGCAACGGGCGCGGGCGCGGGCACGGCGACGGGCGCACGGCTTGCGCGCGCGGGCCACGGCTTGGCAGGCCGGTTGGCTGGCCGGCCGGGCTGGCCTTGCTGGCTGGTCGACCGGAGCGGCGACCGGCGGCGGCAGCGACGCGGCGGCGACGGCGGCGCGGCGGCGGCGACGAGCTGGATGAGGAGAGACCAAACTGGGGTGAGAGAGAGAGAGAGAGAGAGAGAGAGAGAGAGAGGAAGGTAGAAGCTGAGGGGGAGGCGGCGGACCGGCGGACGGGCCGGCGACGGCGAGCTGGCCGGCGGGGCGGGCCGGCGAGCGGCGACGACGGGGCTGGCTGGGCCCGTCGCGGTCACGGGGGTGGGGCGAGCTCACGGCTCGGCGAACAGGGGAAGGGGAGAGGACGGCCGGTCAGGGGCGGCGGCTGACGGACGGCGGCGACTGGGACGACGGCGGAGCAGCCAGGCGCGGCTGGGCGGCGCCGGGTCGTCGTGGTCGCAGCAACGAGCTGTTGCTCGTGCGCGGAGGACAGTGCGAGAGAGAGAGAGAGAGAGAGAGAGAGAGCAGCCGGTGAGGTGGGGGCCGGCGGCGACGGGGCGGAGCAGGTTAGGTGGCCCGGCGCGGCGGTCGGGCTGGCGACGGTGGCGCGCGACGTCCGGCTAGCTCGGGCGGCTGTCGGCTGGCAGATGGACGAGCAGGGCAGACGCGGGGGAGAGACGAACTGGCCGAAGAAAGGAAGAAGAGAAGAAAAGAAGAGGAAAAAGAAGAAAGGAAAGGAGGAGAGAGAAGAGAGAGGTGACAGGGGGGTGGGTAGGCATGCAGAGGGAGGGTACGTGCGCGTATGGGGGGCGATAGCGTGCACGGCAGAAGGGGGAGGGGAAAGAGAGAGAGAGAGAGAGAAAAGGAAGAGAGAGAGGGAAAAAGGAAGAGAGAGAGAGAGAGGACGCACGCACGGGAGGGGGGATCGGCGAGAGAGGAGAGAGAAAGAGAGAGAAAAAGGAGTTTAAATTTTAACTTCAATCGCGATCCAACGGACACGGTTTAAACTAAAAATCGACCTATCAGTCCCGATTTAAATTCGAAAAAAGGCCTAACAGTCCACAACAAAACCCGATAATAACATAGGGCAATAGGCCAAAATAAAATAACTCAAAACACACTTTGAGGGAGGTCTACTAGTCCAAATCCGCACCCGGTCCAAAAATCCACTTTTCCACTATTCCTAACAATCTCGATGTTGGCCACAATAATATCGACACCGTCCAATTTATTTCGTCCCGAAACTTCCGAAAATCGACTGCCAAGTTCGAGGTCTAAATAACGACCAAATTCGATCGAGTGCGATTCTAGTGAAATCTCAAAATTTAAAACAATAACCGGGAGTGATCAGTTCTCGGACGAGATTTTACTACAAGCACACTGACAAATTGCACGTTTAATAAATCCCAAAAATGGCCAAAATCCGGAATGTCACAGTTTGTCTCCATAAATAAAGTCTAAGTTGGGCTTTTGTGATAGTCTGAGATTTTGTTTAGCACTCCGGTAGTATTTCATATATTGAATGCTCTGCATGTGAAAAGAAGAAGGAAGGATGAGGACAAGAAAGCAGCGAACTCACAAGCTACCATTCAATGAAGGGCATTGTCCTCTTGTCCTTTTTGTTCAATGAAGCAAGTTAGACAGACTCCTTCAAAGAAAGCATGGGAGTTGGCGTGTATGAAGAAGAGTACAGTGATGGGCATTCATTGAATGGGTCAGAGAGAGAAAAGAGATGGCCACCATGAAGATAGAGAAAGGGAAGATGAAGTGCAATGATGAGCATCGGCATTCCTTCTTCCTTCCTCTTTCCCCTCTGAGCCTCCTCTACAAATCACGTAGGGGAAGTGTGAAGACAGGGAGAGAGATCCGAGACTACACAAAAGAGATTGAAGAAAATGTGTAGAGTTCATCTCCAGATATTTCGAAGCGATTAGCTTGTTGTAATTACACCTAGTAATGATTTAACCCGTTAAATTCTCAAGTGAGATTTCACTATGAATTGTAATGGTTAAATACTGAGTGAGTTATTACATGTAATTAGGTATTAAGAAATAACGAGAGTGTTTGAGTGCTCAAGTGATTATAATCTCCGTTGTATCGGTAGAATTTTGTTCTACTCTCCCCGTAGATGTAGATAGACATTCGGATCAAATCACATAAATCCGGTGTTAGATAATTGTCCGGTTCACTTGTCCCATATTTTCACAACAATAGATAATTCTACTAGTATAATGATTGACCAGAGAGCCAAGGGGACATGCTTGATACAAGGCCTGACATCATTTCTAAGCAGCAAAAACTTCCTCCAAATGAACGAGGACTTTAGCTAAGATCGGAAGAGTCCAAAAGGACCTACCTATAGCCTATAAGCAACCAACCAAGCAACCCAACTGGATCCTGCCTGCGAAAATACAACCTTATACATCTCATAACACAAGCCTTATTCCACCACTCAATCCTTTTGAGTCCAATTTCACCCTCTTTTTTAGGCAAGCTAATAGTATCCAAACTTCCTTTGGCCCCTTTAGCACAGGAGCCATTACCAAAAAAGAAGAAGATAAAACGAAGATTTTCTGGTCAATCAAGTTAATGAACTTTTTGGTGAGTAGGAATACATTGTACCAGCAGTTGACAATGCTCTGGATAACGGAACTCAACTGGAGTCTTGCAGCATAAGAGAGCTTTCAAGTGGTCCATATAATGCAAATTAATAGTGACTTTATCAATCAAAGATTTGCAGTCAAGAGAGGGACTCCCAGATATCTCACGGAAGCTCACCAACTAGGGAACGAGAAATTTCCACCATCCCTTGCATTAAGTCTTCTGAATACCAGAAGTATAGAGCTCTGTCTTAGCTGGATTAAGCCTAAGACCTGAAAGAGCTTTAAATATATCAAGCACAGCCAAAAGAGAGAGCAATCAGTCCTTATCTCCATTCATGAAAATGAGAAGATCATCTGCAAATCCCAAATGAGTAAGCTACTCACTTGGGATTTGCTACATAAAGCATAATATTTCAGAGGTTCCCATTTGTAGCTGCAACATCAAGTAATCTGGAAAGCACCTCAATGGCCACGACAAGTGATCTCCTTGTCTGAATACCTTCTTTCCTCTAAAATAGCCTGCTAACTACCCAATAACAATGATCGAAAATTTAAGAGTAGTAATCATGCTGCAATCCACTAAGCAAAATGATGAGGAGCCTCAATAGCATGAAATATGTTAAGAATAAATCTCAAATCCACCGAGTCAAAGGCTTTCATAATATCAGCCTTAACAACACATCTTGGAGATACAGCCCTTCCTGTGATAATTATTCACCAGCTCATGGGCAAAAAGAACATTCTCAACAGTCCTCTTTCCACATATAAAGGCAGTCTGATTCAAGCTAACAAAAGCATACCTCTCAATTTCTTGACCAGGATAGAGGTAATACACTTATAGGTGTATTGCAATTGGGGATTTCAGGAACCAAAGTATGGCTATAGAGTTCACAGCACCAAGAAGTTTAGAAGATCTAAAAAGTCAGCAACAGCAGCAACCGGCAGTAACATCACTTCCAACAATATTTCCAAGGTTTCTTGAAGAAATGAGCTGTTAACCATCCGGACAAGGGTTTTTCTCACCATAATTTTATGTTAATCAACTTAATTTAGATTAACATAACAAAACTTAATCCATGAGTACTTATTTCAAGCACTAGACTAATACAAGAATATGAGCAACCATTTCTTGACAAATTGGCCATAAGAGGCTTTTAAGCATTCTCAATATGAGGAATCAGGAGATTTTAGGTATCGGGGAATGCCAATTTAAAGACCCGCAACACATTAATTACTAGTAAATTGTGCATTTTCCTTAGCTAATTATTCATCAACTTTTCTTGGTGATCAGATTGGCTGAAAGAAATTAAAATCATAAAATGAAATCAAACGCACGTGAGACGTATCTCTAGTAGAACAGCATGATTTCGTCCTTAGTTGTTCAATACGTGCACTCGGCTCTGTTCTTTCACGGAAAAACCTTGATAAGGTAATTGTAATTAGTCTGGAGCCATTTTGCATAGTGTAGCACTCTCCCCATTTTGTTCTTCATTTTGAAAAAGGATTAAGTCCAATTATAATCATTTCAATTTGTTGATTTTTTTGTACAATCAACTTCTTGCCAGTTCCAATCAAGTTCTTCCACAACAAATCAGCATAGACGAAGTTCGATAAACTCACGCGCATTGTGTAAAACTTGTAGGTACTACACTCACCATGCTACAGTGTATTTTGCATTAGGATTTAATAGGATTTGTCAATGTCAACACAAATGATACGGTGGGTAAATGAAATCTCGTATACCAGTATTTGGAAGAGATTCGACTAAAGAAAAATTCTGACGACATTACTAGACGGGCTTCCTGTTTGCTCCTTCCAAGATTGAAAGACAGATGAATGCTAATGGCATAGATAGAGGTTTGATATCGCAGCATGACTCGACTCAAACGAAACTTTTTCGCCATCAGAGTCGCAAGGATCCTTATACATGACAATACCTCGAGTAAGTTAATCTAGGGATGTCACATGTGTTAAAGAGACGCTCGTGTATTTACAACATCTCTTTATCCAGCCATGAAAACTCATAATAACACGCACCCAAGCTCAAACATGCTTACCGGTGCAAATTCGGAGAAAAGCCTCTCATAATTCTTTTGTTGATTCAAAGATAAGTTGCTTTATAAAAGACATAATAGCAATATAAAGATTAAAAAACCTAACGAAATCCAAGGTCAAATTTTGATTCGAAATTGTTAAGCAAGTAAAGAAAATCTCTGAAAATACTATCTAAAATCTAATCAAATATCTGATATAAAGGAAATAAAGCAATCCAAATCTCCAAGGTAATTATATAAGATTCTGAAACTCTAGAACTAAGAGAAAGAAGCGTCCATTGGGCACTACATACGCTATGCAAGACTATTGAGCATCCATATAAGATAGAGCTAAGGGCCATAGTTTCCAACTAATTGCGGGTCATTAACAAAGCCTTACTTATTAGATCTACTTTCGCTAATCGAGTATAACTATTCAGTAATTACATATTCGCATAATCGGATCTTGGTAAGTATAAAATTAGATATTTAACGTGAAAAATTCTCCATCACAGAACATATATATGAGTAGAAAAGTAGAACATTTAAACCTTACTGATGCGAATATTTGAATGTTTAGAGGTTTAGCTAGATCATAAGTTGTTGAATATAGAAGCACTATCGATTTATCGGTATACTTTCACAGTCTATATCTATCTCAGTGTACCTTCGGATAAAACTTGCCGAGCTACTAGAGCACATCTAGCCAACCTACTCTGAACATGTCTCTTCACCTGAGAACCAATGGAAGCAACTCTAATAGAAGTAGCAGTAGGAGAGTGCAAACAACCATTCCTAGCTGGCTAAATGTAATAAATGAGAGCATTCCAAGAGAGTTTGAACAATAGATTAGGGAAAGCTTGGCCTTCGAAGTTAGCCTTAACTTCTAGTCACCAACCCGTCTTGATACCTGATGAAGCTGTAATATCGTAGACTGGGCCCGAACAGAGACAAGACAACCAAGCACTAAATTGTACGGGCAGCAAGAAGGAGAAGTGGGCAAGTTCCACTTAACCAACCTATCTTTCGCCGTACCTATTGTGCATTGCAAGCCACTTACTAACACAAGTGTGTATTTATTCACTGCCCATCACTAGTCAACACTCATTACAACTAATAAGACAACGTCATCAGAGATGGAATCACATACCCAACTTCGCCATGGCTCGGCCCATCCATCAAAGGTATTTATCGTCGTCACCAATTTTTAGGGACGGAATCACAAACACTTTTTTGCCACGCTTCAACCCATCCATTATAGAGCGAGAATAAATACACCACTGTACAACCACATAATGATATTATTCCATACTCATTCTCATATCAGGCTACACAAGTTATATCATTTCATGTATAAATCATAAGACTTCAAATCCTCTCAAGCCTATAAAAACCGTCTTGGATAGTAAAAAATATGTCTTTTTCTAGAGTCTTATACACATACTCATACAAGGGAGTTAGGCCATGATAAAAATATTCATTACATGATCATTGACATGCAAATCATAATAACATGACAACTACCATGTACAATTATATAATAATAGTGCAAATAATATCACACTAATCTCTTGGCATTTTCCATATCTACAATAGAAACCGAATATTCATTTATCATCATTTCAAAACACAAACTCTTCTTCATGAAACAATCATCAATCAATATACAACATTATCACATGCAAATCATTATTACACAACAATCGCCATCATCAATGCAAATTGGCATTTCTCCTATAAATAGTGGTAATCAAATAGTTTTACGTTTTTCAATATACAAACCTCCATCCTCAAAACACCATTAATAGAGAAATTATGGATTTTTGTAAATCATTCAGATGAATTAAACCTTAAAATATCAATTCTTCAATAACTTAAGCAGCTTATATAATTTTCATTTTTAAGACTGTGCCTTGATTAAACTTACCCTAATCATAAAAATTAAAAATTATTTCATCTAATTTCATATTCCAAAATTACATAATTTCCCCCAATAAAGTTTCACATTTACAATTTTCATCCCTAACTTCTAATCTTCACTTAATCAAGCCATATTAATTAAATCAAATATCAAAGGCCATTCATTTGTTATCTAAAACATATTTAAATTTTACTTACACTATGGATATTCCACAGATTCTATAATATTAGCAGAATAACCCACTTTTAGATTAAACGTGCAATTAATTATAATTTTGTCTAGTTAGACAAATTGTCTATTTTAAGCAATTATTATTAAAAATAACTTAAATATCTATCAATATGTGGTCTCTCCTTCTTGATTAGCGCCTAGATGTTCTAGTTTTAACGGATAAGTTCCCTAGTTATGTGAAATTACAAATTTGCCCCTAAAGTTTCGAAACTAGTTATTTTCAACGGGTGAATTCCTTAAAAAACCCCAATTTTAGGTTAAGTCCCAAATATGCCCCAAACTTTTTTTTTGTCTAAGAAAAAATCCAAAACTTTAGGTTCAGTCCCAAATCTTCCCCGAACTTTTTTTTGCTTAGAAAAAACCCGAAACTTTCAGTTTAGTCCCAAATTTGCCCCAAATTTTGTTGTGTAAAAAAATCAGCAAATTTCAATTTCTTTTAAAAAAAATATACCCCTGTAATCCAGTCCCAACTTAATGTAGCACTTCCACATCGATAACGAATCCACATCAGCAAAGTAATGGGGCGATAGGTACAGATCGACGTTACATTTTCACTTCGATAATAAATCCAACCCAAAAAAATTGTTGAAATTCTCCAAAATAAAAACCATTCTATGATATAAAAGTTAGGGACGATAATAAATCCACCTCAAAAAACTTTTTTTAATTTAAAACGAAACCTAATTTTTTGGTTTAGTCCAAATTTGCTCCGAACTTTTCTTTATCTAAAAAAAGCCTCATTACTTTGTTGATATTGATTTGTTATCGACATGGAAGTGCAACGTTTGCCTGGGACTAGATCACGGGGGTATATTTTTGAAAATAAATTGAATTTTGGTGATTTTTTTACACAAAACAATATTCATGGCAGATTTGGGACTAGACTTAAAATTTGATTTTTTTTTAGACAGAAAAAAGTTCGGGGCAGATTTGGGACTTGACCTAAAGTTGGGGGTTTTCTAAGGAATTAGGCCAATTTTCAACTAGTTTAATTTCCTTTAATTAATGTAACTTAATAACCCACTAATTAACCCTTACAACCATAAAATCACACTATTAAAAGAGCACTATCATTTATGCAAATTTACATAATTGCACCTATACATGTCAAAAATTACTAACATACTCCTTTTAGGTCTAGTTTTATCATTTGCTCATTTTTTTTCCATCCAAGATGCAATAAAACATATGGGTATTCATTGACACACCTTCTAGGCATATAGAAAAGATTTCAATTTATTCATGCAATCAATATAGCTCAACATGCCAATCTTGAAGTCCAACTAAACTTAACGTCCACATTTTTTTGAAATGAGCAAACATCAACCAACCAAGTTTAAGAATGCCAAGTAGATCAATCTAACTTTGGATAAGTGCACTGAAAATCCTAAAACTCGTTAAGAAAGTACAATTGTGCAATCAAGTTCTACAACTTGTAAAAAATGTAATCAAGTCCAAAAACTTGTTAGTTTTTTCCATATATTCTTAACACATGAGAACCACAAAGACATGGCGCATAGTCGGGTGTGAATTTCCCAACCTTCTTATACACAGCACCACGCATAGTCGGGTTTGAATTTCCAGATTTCGCTGGAAAGGATGAACAAATTTGGTTGATATTGAGTATCAAAGAAAAGAGAAAGAAGGAAATAAACAAAAAATTCAAGGAGACACACGTTGATCAAAATCTTCTCAACTCAACAAGAAGAAGATGAACAAACCAACCATGCATTCAAACCCAGTAGAGTACGTACAAGCAATAGATAACAAAGGAAACGAGTCACACGATGAAGAGAGATAGAGAGGTTCGTCAAATCACAATGAGAGATCATATCTCAACCTCATTTTCAAACCCATTGACCTAGAGGATCATCATGTCTCATATAATCCTATCAATTACATTGTTCTAGAATCAACCTTGTCAGCGTGTAGGTATAGATTATGACCCGATCCTTAACTTTAACGATGTATCTTTATACAATAAGCTTCATCACTTCAGATCCGAAGTTTGAATATTGGAAAGGAAAAAATAGAGATTTTGCAAGACCTTAAGCTTCTGAATAGAGAAGCACACTATTGGTTTATCAGTACAACTTTGATATCATTTGTGGTATGCATCATTCGGTAGTATTAGGGCGCGTTTGGCAATCATTATGTTCCCAGAAGCTGATTCTGCTCAAAAATGATTCTTTTTTATTCCATGCCCAGGAACAATGTCTAAACATTTGAATACGTTTGATAACTGCTTAAAATTTCTATTCTTAGAATAAAAAAAGAACAGAAAAGCGTTTGGTAACCGCACAAAATTTCTTTTTATTAATATTATTTTGAATTTTTTTATAATTCTTTCTTCTTCTTTTTTCCCTTCCCCTTCCTTGGCCATGGCCGATTGCTGGTGCTGGTGACTGGCCACAGACCAAGGCTGGTGAGGGCATCACGGTCCTCGTCGCTATCCTCACCAGATCTGGCAAGAGCGGCCTGGGCGAGGGTTGCCCTTGCCCAGGTCGCGAGCCGCCCTCGCTAGATCTAGTGAGGGCGGTGACAAGGGTCGCCCATGCCAAATCCAGAGAGGGCGGTCCTCACTGGCCCTAGCCTATGGTTGGTCGTCGGCGGCAGGCCAAGAATGAAGAAGAAGAAGAAACCAAGGAGAAAGAAGAAAACCAAGAAGAAGTAGAAGAAAAAAAAAATTCTTTTCCATTTCTGATTCTTGTTCTAGGAATCAAAAAGTTACTTTTTTTTTGTTTCTTGATTATGTTCTAAAACTGATTCTAGGAATAAATTTTTGTAAATTTGTGCCTGGGAACAAAAAAATTTACCAGACGGATTTCTGTTCCAAAATTAATTCTGAGAATAAAAGAACAAAAATAGTTACTATTTGGTAACTTGCCAAACGTGCCCTTAGCCTCAGCCGCGATTTTATTGTAATGGCATGGATGATTCCTGGTTGAGATGTTGGATTGCATACGGTGCTGCTGGCCTGCTTACTCAGTTATGAGGCCAACTCAATTACGGTGTTGGCATGAGCGATTAGGGATGACCAAGGTCATGGAATAATTAAGAGTACGCAACAAAAGCTTAGTGGTTTTTTATTATTTTGAGGTTGATATTGTATTCAAAATAATTTGTTTTGGTTGAGGTTAATTAATATATGCTTCTGTGTCATTCGAGGTTAAATTATGTACGAAGATGTTACCTAATGAATCTCATGACCTTGACTTATAGATATTGTCACTATAATGCAACATCATTTATCATTCTCACCCTGTCATAAGCAAGAAATGGTTGCTTGAATTTTCTCCATACATCCACCAGTAGTTTCTCTTAAAACTTATCAATCAATTTAGCAACAAACTCCTCGATGTTTCTATCAGAGCTTCCACCTTCACAGACTGCTTCTTTGGTGATTTTCCTCCACTTTCCTGCATTTTCTCTCATCTCCTTCCCTCTTTCCCCTACTATTATCTCCCTAATGCAATACTCTATATCTTCGCTCCTCACAACACCTCTCTCATCAACAGGTGGCCTCAGCCCCATCTTCCACACATCCATTATGTACTTGGCATTCGTGGGCTGGTCGGTAAATTGTGGGATTGCCAACATCGGCGCACCCAAAGTGAGCGCTTCCAAAGTCGAGTTCCAACCGCAATGCGTCACAAAAAGCCCCAGTGCTTCATGTGCTAGGACTTCCAGTTGAGGACACCATGTCACAATTAGACCCTTATGGGCTGTCTCTTTTGCATAGTCTTGTGGGAGTTTGTCTTCTTCTAATGACCTCACCACCCAGAGGAAATAACAGTTGCTTCTCTTTAGTCCCATTGCAAGCTGTTGCATTTGGTCAATCTTTAGCTCTGATATGCTCCCAAAAGAGACATACACAACTGACCCCTTTGGCTTTGTGCTCAGCCATTTCATGGTGGCGTCGTTTTCTGGTTGGAAGATGCTGAGACCATATTCTCTGTCTTGTTCAAGCCTGTTGTCTAAATAGTTGGAAGGCACTGTTGGCCCTATGGTCCTAAATGGCATGACCTTCATGAACCAGTCCACTACCTGCCAGGCAAAACCGATGTCATGAAATATTAGCTAAGTGCTTGAATGATCAAGTTGAAAGACTCATGGATCAAAAAAGGTGATAGCTGAGAGGGAGAGCATGGGACTCGACTCTTGTCCTAATTAGGTGATTGACGATAGGGAAATATTTGAGCATCGCGTGTTTACATTAGTAAAATTTCAATCTTTACGAACATGTAAAGTCATATACGCTTCCTAGCTACAACTCCAAATCGTGTAACACTCATGTTTTCGTCTTATCTTCTCATGTGGTCCTAGGTCATGCTTAATATCAACGATCATATCTTCAAACGTTTCCAATAAATATTCGACACATGCAAGATATGTGCTAATATATATGCCGAGAATGTTATGTGTGTTAATAATGTGTGCTTAGTCCATGCAACCTCGTACATCGGATGGGACCCCAGTTTACCCATCTTGAAGTAATATAAAAAGAACGAGAAGTAGATTAAAATAAAGATTTTCCATTCACAAATGGTTTAGTTCCGAAAAAAGATTTTAGGGTACCTACTTCATGTTCCAGCTCATACACTGTGTTGCAAAGCACCCAGTCCACTTTGTCAATATTGGAGAACTGACCGACAAGCATGCCAAGGTAAGCTGGGTATAACTCCGGATCAACCACATAACTTGGCATGTCCTGAGGCTCAAGAGGAGGAATTCCAGGAAGCAAAACCTGCTCCCTCACAGGGACCCCAAGCAGTCCCTTTTGGCAGCGGTAGAACACGCTACATACAGCAGAGGACATGGTGAAGAAAGCAGCCCCAACCAGCCCGAACTTTTGGGCCACATCAAGAGCCCAAGGCAAGAACGAGTTGTAGACGATGCAACACGGTGGCCGGCCGCCGGAGATCAGCCTCTCGACCAGTTCGCTCAGCGTCTCTTGACCGACCTCCCAGAAGCGCTCGAGGTAGGCTTCGGGGCTGCTGGCGGCCTTCATGCCGCCGTCATCAAAGCCGTCAGAGATAGTCTCAAGTGAAATCGAGGGGTTTGAGGACAGTCCATGAATGGTCTTGGAAATGTATTTGGTGGTGACCAGAGTGACTCCGACGCCTCTGTGGATCAGGCGCTTGGAGAATTGGAGCATGGGGTTGATATGGCCCTGAGCCGGGAATGATACAACCAAACAAAGTGGCTTGTGGGATTCTCTTGAATCCTCCATTTCCTGTGGTTCGTTTGCAATTCGGTGGAGTGTCTCTTTGGGGGCTTATATGCAATGTGACAACATTAGGCAGTGCATGATTGACCCTTGTTAGCACAAGAGGGAAAGAGAGTTGTCGGTGGGTACATCAGTCAGTGGTTTGACCATCTGCAATATTTTCTCCAATGAGCGGCGGAGAAAAATTCGTTCTTTTTTAAGTTTCTTTGGAGATTCTTGGGGGATACGTAGCCTATGAGGCTGTGACGCAAAAAACAAGCCGGGTGGTCCCGTCAATAGCAGTTCGAAATTTACGTGATTCATCACATTATGATCCGCCGGTCCTGTTAGGTGGGAGTTAGGTGGGAAAATGGCAGTATTTAAAATTGCTAGAAGACATGACTTACGTTGCTTTATAGACTTGAGTTATAACTGGAATTCTCCTTCACTTATCAACATAAAGAAGGTAAAAAAAATTTAAAAAAATAATAATCAGCACGTTCGAATGAAAGATGCGAAGATGAAATTCTAAGATTTAGTTTCGTACGAACATAATTACATGCAGTGTCGGAAGCTTTCTAATAGTTAACTTCGAGATGAGAAAACTAATGATGAAAATCATAAGAAGTTAGACGCACGGCAATTCTGACTTAAACAACGCTAATTGTATTGTGACGCCCAACAATTCTTGTTTAGATAATATACAAACATACATCACATAGACACAGCATTTGTAAAGGACAGCTTATTTGGGACCCGTTTGTTTGAGAGAAAACTGTTTTCTAAAAATCATTTTTCGATTTTTCAGTATTTGAACGACAAAAAGGTAATTGATCTTTAGAAACATGTATAGCATAAACTAACAACGGTAAGCTTAGATTAGGAAAATGACTTCCCTTTCTCACTAAAAGAGAAATCGCTTTTCCTAAACCACGCAAAAAAAATGAAAGATAAGCATTTTTATTAAAAATGATTTTCATGAAATATATTTTCCATTAGGATAAAAGCTACCAAAAACTTTAAACTATACCCACTGTGACACATTTACCTCAAACATTTTT
Organism: Syzygium jambos; assembly: GCA_031216235.1. Taxonomy (NCBI): domain Eukaryota; kingdom Viridiplantae; phylum Streptophyta; class Magnoliopsida; order Myrtales; family Myrtaceae; genus Syzygium; species Syzygium jambos. Next base: position 22,604,458 of record CM062230.1, on the reverse strand, counting down.
TACGACATTAAAACTCCCAAACATGTATCTATAAGACACATTTACCTCAAACTTATACAATGTGATACATCTACCCCGAACTTTTCTTGTGACACCAAAAGCCCATACACACGGGTATAAGTTTAAAGTTTTTTATGTCATTGAAAAAACTTTAAAATAAATATATCACACAAATACAAATTTGAAATTTGTGATGTCACAAACATAGTTTAGGTAAATGTATCACAGTGGGCCAAATTTGAGATTTTTTGTGATTTTTTTCCTTTCCTTTATCATGAAAGTTTTCAACGAAGTAAATACACTCTTTAACTCTTGGTGGCAACATTTCTCATTGAGACGACTCATTGTTAGTTTGAATGAAGTACTTAAATCCGAAAGCATTTTGTCTACTTGCCATCACTTGAAAGAATTCAATGTGCAAACCATACTGAAAAAGAAACACAGATCCCAGAGAACCTACTATGGAGTCCGAAAATTTTCAACGCCAACCATAATTTTTTACTGAGAAAAATAGCGCAATGATAACAGCAAATCGCTTACAACAGCAGATCGAGCGTAGAAATTGCCACTTTTGAGTTTTCAGCTATATACATGTCCAGCAGTACATCTAAAGCCACACCACGATGAAATAAGTCAGGTCATTCCTATGTCGGAACTTGTTAATGTCGAGATTTACTGGTCCGACAGTAAATAAGGATTAGCACATCTTGCTCTTTCAAAGGAAGAGGGTGAACAAAACTAGGCCAATTTACGAATATCGGGCAAAGATTGTAGAAGAAAAAAAGTCCCAGGGGTAATCAAGAGAGTAAACATGTGAAAAGAATGCTCACAAAAAGGAGATAACCAAACCAACCAACCACTCAACCCTGGTAGAAAACAAATGGAAACGAGTTACATCGAAGAGAGAGAGATTTACAGGACCACTACGAAAGACCATATCATCCCGACCTGATTTTCAGCCCCCAACCGAAAATCATTATGCATCGGATCCCATCGTTACATGGATCTAGCATCAACATTGTCATAATGTATAAACAAAATAGGACCCGATTCATAACTCCGGGAAGATATCCATATATACAAGTGTATGATAAGCTTCATTTGAGATTCAAAGTTTGAATGATGGATCCACTAAAACAAAAACAAGAGGTTTTCTTGTTCCATTGAACGGTACTAGTATCCATCTTGGCAAGTAAAAGATCGGAAAGAAAAGAATAGTCTGTAACAGCACACACGAAACATGATGGGTTAACCACGAGTTGGGTGCGGCCATCTTATGAAATAAACTGCAAATTGTGCAGTAAACAGGATTTCTGGCTAGCTAAAAGGCATATAGCTGCAGGTTTCCCGAAGATTGTGATTTCAATAGATCAAAGCAGATCATGATTTGCAGGCACAAGATAGATGATCAAAGCAAACTTTCCGGACAAAACAAGGAAGCACTGTAACACTTTCCATGTACAACAACTAGCACCATCTTTTTCCCCTTGAAACACCATCAGTAATTAATTGAAGGCAATTGCTGTTGTTTGACATAACAATACACTGAACATTATGTCCTGAGGTATCATTATGCACGACATATTCCTCAACGCTTGCAACCCTCTTAGTAAATTACGCATATTAGACATAACTAATTTGACACTGTGATGAGGGGAAAAGAATACCGATATACACATCCCCTCTAAAGTCCAAAATAAATATTCCTCGGGAGTCAAAACTGGACACTCTGGTTCAGACTAAGTATAGAACTATGCTTCCAAATTAAAGAAATAATTAACAATGTTAAAGAGCTGGACATCCAATTCTGCCATTAAGCTGATGGAAAAAAAAATTAGTTTCAACTATATGAAATCCCCAGTTGTAATACAAAGAAATCAAATTCAGCAATTATACCTCACATCTGAATATTCTTCAAAGGTGAATTCACCTTCAAATCTTTGGTCAATTTTCAGTCACTCTGCGTGAACAGAAAAACAGAATGTCAAAGTTCTGTAGTTACTTGAGCAGCCCCTCACAAACCATCCACCCACCACCCCCCCACCCACCCCCCACACCCACACCGCCCCCCCCAACCTCCCTCCCTCTCTGTGGCAAACCAAATTCACTAGGGAATCTGAGTTGCATTACAGATTTGATGTCGAAAAGATAACTTTGGTACCAAGCAAGCAATCAGAAAAGCATCATACTAGCAAACTAAAACTTAAAATGGTATATTTGGTCCAAACTTAAACCAGTATTTTTGTCCCTTGTGCCAAAAATTTGAAAATGTTTGTAGCAGCCGGTTTAGCTGGACCACCATCCCATCTGCTAAACAGAGAATCGCTATCTAAACCAGTCTAAATTTTTCAGATCAAATTCGTTAAGCCAATAGGAGTTTGACGGTTGAAGAAAAGAGGAGGGAAGGGGCGGGAGGGTGCAGGCTATGCAATTTATACTCCTGCGTGTTTGCCTAGTTTTCATCAGCAAATGTGCTTATCCCTGAAATGCAATATGTAGCCATATGTTCACTTAAGGTACACTCCCTCGATGGCCGTAGATAAAAAAAAATTATCGCTAAATTACGTTATAGAGATAAGCATGTCTTTTATTTGGAAAAAAAAATCCAGTCTAGTAGACAGTTATTATCAACTATAGTGCTCAATGTTCACTAAACGCAAATACATTATCAGAAATTGATGGTTGATTGCGGACTGCTGCAAAGAATAATCAAAATTTCAATCTTTTAATGCACCCATTACAAGCAAGAGCCCTCTGGTGGAAAAGAACCGACTAATTAAAGTTCCATAAAAGTAAAAGCATAGAATTAAGGTGTATGGAGCATCAAGAATGTACCTTACGTAACAGTAAGAGAAATCCCCAGACTGATAAAACATGAAGACAGCACGTGAACTATTATAATATGCCACCACATCATCCCGCAACTCTTATGACTCCCACCTCATCAAGTTTTGCGCTCTTATGCTGTAAAACATCAAACAATACGGTGGCCAGCTTGATAAGCACAAATAGATAAAGGACTGAAGGAATATATGGAGGAAACTATCATGCAACCAGAGAAGTACTGCAGCATTTAAAGATTCAGAAACAAAGAAGAAGAAGAAGATGAAGAAAATAGTCCCAAGTTTAGCACAGAATGTAATACCTTACTTTTCTTGTGTTTGTGCTCGTTAAGATCTTCATCTCCATCATGCTTTCTTTTCTGTTGACGCACAATGTACAGTCATAATAAAATCCACCAAAATACTATTAACTGACTATTTTTTTCTTTTTAAATATTTTAAAGAATGGCTGCTTCTGGCTTTTTGGTTTGTCGGCTAAGAAATCCGAATGTGACTAATTGGAAGCCCATCCAAACAGGCTCCTGATTTCTGGCCTTGTTGTCCCCTTACTTGATAAAAAAAGATAAATGATTGACAAAATCAAGGATAAAGGTCTTATATTTTAAACTTTCACCCGATCAAAAGTACACATCATTTTATTTTTTGGCTCACAAAGGTATACATCAATCGTCATTCAAAGTTTCTTAGTGTTATCAGTATAAGAAAAATGGCAATTATCCAGTTCCATCATAACCAACTTTAGGCTTAAGAAAGAGCATGGGGAAGGTAGACTAGTTTAATATTCAAAAGTCAAACCTTTTCATGATGTTTTTTGGAGTTGTCGACTCCTGAATCATGTTGCCCAACTTTGTCTTTCTTCCTTTCCTTGTCTTTGTCTTTGCCCCGATCTTTATGACGATGCTTGTGCTTCTTATGCTCTCTATCTTTCTCCTTATCTTTATTCTTTTTATGCTTTTTCTCCTTATCCTTTGATTCACTTCTTGATTTTCCTGAAATGGTCGGAATCCCCTTCTCCGTCTAACAAAGTAAATGTAAGATCAGCAAGCCAGCAATAACAACACGCGAAGGCACTAAATAGCTACAAAAGAGGAACAGAATGGAAAACCAGAGAAAACTTCACAATAGGAGTAGCATAAATCTTACTGCAGGCAAGTCAACACGGGTTGTTTCCCTAAGAAGGAATGCATCTCCGAGAGAATCTAGGTCAAAAGGTTGTATGCGGAAGTGAGAATCTCTCCCGTTTGATGTACTCTGAATGAGCTGATCCAACTGCATCCCCTCTCCTTTCCGAATTTCAGTATCTCCCACCAAATTATGAAGATAGTGGGTGTCAGAAAGTGACAATGGCAGGGACTTCTTGCAGAAAAATTCATGATGGGGCGACAGCTTAAAGTGAGTTATGAGATCTACGGCACCAGTCAATTCTCTCGGTCCTAAAAGATCAAATAGAACGATACAGCAAGTAGAAATGTAAGCTAACCAAAAAATCGAGCTTTAAAGGGAACACTGAAACATCAGTGCAGCGAAATTCAACATGCACAAAGTGAACGTAGAGTCAATATCAATAAGTGCAAGCAAAAAGCAGAAACATCCCTGCAAAAAGGGAGATGTGCACATTCATCATAATTTACGAGACCAGATGACTAATACATAAGTGTAGATCAGCAATCCAGAAAAGAAACAGAAATGGTGCTAATTGTGCAAAATATTCCATAAGAATTAAAGTGCAATTAAAAGTTACCTTCTCCTGCTCTCATCCTGTGTAAATATAACACTCATACCAACACCAACATTTTCACCAATTTCAGTAAAATGTGCATGCAAAGCAGATTTATAAATCATTATTGCCCTTAACATAGTGCATCTGATCACCATATAGATTTTTCCTGGATGGAGGATAATCGATAGGGACACTCTCCCCTAACATGGAATGCTGAGTACATAATTATACCATCTCTCAAAGTGAAGAAAAGCACACAAGAAGCATCAGTTCACCCTCAGATCCTATCAACATCAGATGCAAAATGATGAAGGAAGAAAATTAAAAAAGGGCTTGTTGATTAAGATCTAGCAAAAGCAAATAGTATGTTTCAGCTTTCCCGCCAAAACTTAATATATTACTCAAATTTGAAAACCTATGAGAGAATCATATGAGAATCTACGTGTTAATATTATTGAAATCTGAAATTTTCAACTGTTTAGGATTTAAAAACAAAACGAAGTGTATGAGCCACTAGATTAAGCAAAAAGTAAAAAGCAAAAGTCAATTCAGACGGATCCTAAGATTTTCATTTGTTAATTGAAAGTGGTGCTGATCGGTGTGTTTTGTCCAATGATCATGACATGTACTTAAAAAAGTGAACAGACAAACAAAATGCTTTTTAACAAAGATCCAATCCCATAACAACATGATACCTTTTCCAAAATTCTTGCTTTCTGGATCCATATCAATCTTTCATGGTGCAGCTAACCATCAAGGCATAACTATGACTGCAATTTCAAACAAGAAATATTGTTACTTAGATGGCTCAAGAAAAGCAGGAATTCATTAAAAATCAAGGCATAAAGAGATGCAAAACACATTGTTCCATTCTATGGACAGCACAAAGGCTACAAGAAACCATCAATTTAAGTAAGCCTGATAATAACATCTACTATTGGCATCAAATAAGTAAATAGAATAGTCTTCACAGTAACAAACAGATACATCAACCTTCCAGGAACCATTCCTTCGCAAGAAATAAAAAATTCAGATATTTCTGTCCTCTAGCAGTGCAAGTATGTGAAGCTCTAACATCCAGTTAATCAGGCACTTAACGAATAGGCTATCTATCTTCTACAAAATTGTGCATATTTTCTATCCATTAGCCCAGGGACACTGACTATCTTTTCAAAGCACAAAATGGCTGAGATAGGATATCCATCAGGAGACCGTCTGACAGAACTCTATAACAGCAAAAAAATGAACTTCAGTAACGTGGGCTGGTAAAATGGGATACAGCAAGTTAACTTATAACTGCTCCAATGATAGTAGAGTTTCAGCAATCTCCTTGACAAGCTTAAATAACAAGATCATATGATAAGAGTGCAAAATCATGAAAGGCAGATGAAAAAAATTCTGTGTCAATTTTCAATGATTATTCATAATCCTAGTTTTAGGAAGGGATACCAACTGCATCAAGCATACAATATAACAGCATTCATCATTTCCCTCATCCCCCAACCCCCAAAAGAAAAGAAAAGAGAAGAAAAAAAATCGATTCCTCTAAAGAAAGCCTTTGTCCAAGTCCTCTTGAAAATCTTCCTTTCATCAGCTCTTCTTCCTAAGATAGCCAATCAACTTACTGAAAAGTTGAATTTAATTGTTAGCACTCCTTCAGGTACAAAAGTTCAGTTTCTTTTTTTTTCACTTATCTTTGAAGTTTGAAGGACAGGTTCAAAAGTACAATATACATGAAATGAAGGAAGTTCCAAACCACAATGGACAAGGCTTGGCCATGATACAATATCAATAGACATCATAAACCAAGTGACAAAGCAATGTCCATGGAGTTGCTGTTCAAGCGTCACCTTGGGTGGGCAATTCGGGGTTCATCATCGACCCCATTAACAAAGCAGATTTCTAAGATTAAGCTGAATCCAGACCAAATCTGCATGTTAATTATGAGTTTAAAAACATCACCTTTTTCACAGCTATCTTTTACTTTCCCTAAAAGGTGAAATATTTACAAGAAAAAAGTTCATAATTTCATTACTGCACAGGTCACGTATTCATCAAGAAAAACTATAACAAGTGGGAGGTATGGAAAACCAGAAATTAAGGGGCACCACTTTAATTGAAATATGGAGGAAATGAAAACCAAGGGATGCATTGTTTTTGTTTCTCTTCGTTGCGATAAGATTTAATGATCCAACAAGAAATTCAACTAAAAAAAATTTGGACTAATTTAAGCACTACATAAATGATCTAGTACAAAATCTGGCAAAACCACAGATTTTATACAGAGATCAAATATTCAAACAGATCTAATCATATGAAGCAGAGCAAAACCACAAACTACGGACAGATGCCTAGATCAATCAAAGTATTGATTAATTGAAACAAATACAAACAAACTGAGATGATTTAGCAAAATTGGGGAATTAAAGAGCTTCCAGGTGTATGTACATTGCCATATTAAACCATGCCTGAAGATGTCAGAAATTTTTATAATAAATTCCTGAGTTGATCTCAAATTATAAAACCAAATATGAAACATTTATAAGTTGATCTTGAATTCCAAAATGATAAATCAACATAATTAGATATGGTGGATACTATAAACAACAAGTACCGCATAATTACACAAGAAACTCCTATTGTATAATAGCAACAGTACTGAAGACAGAGATATGATACATCAAATACCATGACTCGCAGAGATACCCTTTGGAAAGCCCTCATGGGAGTTACCCCGCTAATGGAACTTAGGAAAACGGTAGAAGTCTGAAGAGTTTTCTCATATGAAAAGTAGTACGGGAATAGATTATGAAAAAAAACTGCCATAGTATGGACTAAACACACAAAACAGGAACAGGCATAATATATAATGAAAATATTCTTTTCTAAAAGCTCAAGGTTCCATATGAACATGCTATTTGGTCTTTTAGCAAGAGCTTATACTTAAACTGGATAAATTAAGTACACGAAGTTCCAGCAATCTAAGAATGTGAGAAATGCTGGGGAAATTTATCGAACAGGAAGTACTAGGACAATTTAGATTAATAGCAGAGACAGTATAAAACCGTCATTCATGACTAGCACAGCTCTTCTAATGATGTGGACATTAACTGAAAAATACAAAAAAACAAATAACGAGGGTAGAATATCTGATTGTTGTGTGAAGTACGATGGAACTCCATCAATTTTAGGATGCTTTTCTCTTACCAATATAAGGTTATTAGTAAGGGACAACAAGTACATCATCAACAACTGAACTACACAAATCCACGAGGAGGTAACATAGTTCTCTGTAACTGACATGTTGCCAACTCACTTAGCCGGTCTCTTTCTAAGGTGTTGAATTGCTATATTGACTCGTCTGCAATGATTCCGCATTCTCATATAGTTACATAACGAGTCAATTAGATTCATCTTTGTGAGCCAACATAGCGTCATATAGACATTTCCCTATTTGTATTTCTCCTTTTTTCAACTTCAGCCAATTGGGATGTTGGAGATGGACTGAAAAAACAGGTTCAAGCCTCATTAATGGACCCTAGATAAACCAATTATAAATGAAAGTTCAATTGAGAGTTGTATATTCAAGCCTCATGCTTAGCCCTTTAGAAGTAACACCCTGATGCATCCAATTTGCTTATTAGGGTGGTGGCCACACGCCGTAATAGATACATTTCTACCTTTGGTTTCCCTTTTTGGCATGGGTAACTAGATCAGGAGGCAGACTCAAGGCCTAATAAAGGATAAACAACCAAATAAATCGACTCTGGATTACTTCAAACTCAAGATCCAAGTCTTATTTCAAAGATGAGCTCCATGACAAATTTGCGCATTGATGACGATTTTATGAATGTTTGAAAAAACACCCAACTGAATAAGATTTGCATACTAGGGAGCGCCTTTTTAGATGCAATTATTATATTTCTCTTTTCTACTTTTGGTTCTAATTGACAGGTATGTGACGGAGAGACTCAAAGCCAGATCTACGCAATATCAAGGCCATAATACCAACAAGTAAATCATAGATGAAAACAATGCAAGAACATGCTTATAGATCCAATTTATTGATGTCGTCACAAACTTGGGCCCTAAGACTGATTTGAGCATAGCATTAATGCTCTCGGTAGACAACAACCACAATGCATTGTATATGCATTTCAAGGAGCAAAATTCAACCAATCATGAACATTTAATAAAGCGATGATTAGACCAAAGCAAAAATTGCTAGTTTTGCTATCTATGCAATCTTTGAAAATTTTAGGGATAGTTTTAAGCAGCAAAGTCTCCCGAGTACTTAAGAAGAATTACTTGATGTATGCTGCCAACCATGTTACAAAAATGTGTAGCAACTAGCAAGCAACCCTTACAATAGCATATATGAGTTTCCTTAACGTGCTAAAATAGAACACTATCACAATGAAGAAAAGCGCATATTCACCGATAAACCCGCCAATCTCTTAACAACCTTCTGGAAAATCATAACTAAGCTGAAACTGCAATTATGGATCCAGACAAACATGGCACTCTTGACACGTCCACTCTGCTACGAGTTTCGAGGCAAAGATTAGGCGATATCAGAATCGAAACCTCACGCGCATCCAAGTATTAGGAAAGAAACTCCGACGAGCATTCTCGAACTCCAATCAGCAATGGCACAGAAGATCACTAACTACCCAACAGACCCTTTTTGCCCAAGAAAACACTCGCATCTAAAGCCCGGAGCAAGTCCGTAGTTCCATGACGACAGGGACTCCAAAAAGAACACGGATACCGCAAAGAGAAACTTCAAGGAATCAAAACCCAAGAATTCGACTCCACTAAAGCGAGAAAAAGTTCGTACCTTTAGCAACAACCCGGGACGCCGCTTATTCTTCTACAGATCACAGTGACAGGAAGAATTCAAAACCTCTCTATCTCTCTCTCTCTCTACCCAAACTTAGTCTCTGAAACTGCTGAAAAAGCTTTACACTGATTCGAATCCCACCTCAAGTAAGGCTCGAACTTGAAACCAAGCAACAGCAACAAAAACAAGAAGCCCAGATGAGTTCTCGAATTCAGCTTCGCCGAACGAATTCGCACGCGAACGGAGAGACGGATTCGGGATGTTGTTCCATCGGCCGCGTGGGCCGGACTGAGCAAAGAGAGAGCAAAACAATGGGAATTGAGATGGTTGGGAGGAGGCTTCGATCGAGTCGGTGCGGGGAGATGGGAAGAGTTCTGACGGGCTAAACGAATTGGAGGAGGAGGAGGAGGAGGAGAAGAAGATTTCGTTTTCTTGGGAGAGCGGGGGAAATTATTAGGGTTTCAAACGTTAGTTTTCTCGGTTTGGTCCCTCTCTCTCTGGTATATGATGACCACCTCGTCACCTGGCTGTGTGATCTAGGATCTCGTCTTGGTCAATAAAAATATGCTTCGTCTCCTTTTGCATTTGACAAGCTTGCCCTCGATTTTTCACACGTAAAATTCGGTCCATTTCGTTCATAAGCCTAAGCTCCCTGGAAATATATAATTTTCGGATATTTGTCGATTGGCAGCGACTCTAAACTGACTACCAATCTTTGCAGCCATGGCCACCGTTCTGCCGCCATAGCCGACGCCACGAGGCGGTGGCGCGTTGTCATCTCTGTCGCCGTTCTTTCTCGTTAAAAGCGTCTGATTTGAGAAATATGAGGGTCTAGAAAAGGAATTGAAATTAATCGTATACCAAAATTAAGAGTAATTGTTCATCTTCTCTAGACGGCTTGTAATTTTCTGGAGGCGATCTTGATAATAAAAAAATTCATACTCGATTTGATAATACCAATCGATAATGCCCAATTCGATCGCCGCTAGATGGCCGTCACCACCACGGGGAGTCAAATAGCTTCGACAACCATGGCGACACGTCACTCCCGCCCTGACTATGTCGTAATTGTTGAGATGGATCGCCGCCCGATACATGAACGTTGGCAATAGCTAAATGGTGTTGTCAAGCTAACATATCACGAAGGTTCGGATGATTGACCCAATTGGGGAACGAATTCAACCGAGGTCAATCACAGATACAACATACTCTACATGCTCTCAAGCGAAAACAAAAGACGTGCATATTCTACACTAACTATGCTCTTTCGACTCTGCACGCTGATTAAAGTAGTTTAAAGTTACAGAGCTCGTGAACAGAGTCTCTGAAACATCACTTCTCCAAGCTAGGGATATTGTGCGACGAACCCGAGCACATGGCCGCTCGCTCTGCTTTCGCCGACCAGCCCTTCTTGAGAATTTCTTGTCCACATCAAGCCTTGGGCTAACTGGGCAGATTTGGGCAATCAGTCCATAACATTCCGCGCGACCTAGATTCAACCTAAGCCAAAGAACCCGATCCAGAAGCAGTGCCGTTCTTCCAGACAGCTTCGTACCGACATCTGTGGCTATTGATGGTCATGACCCAAAAATCAAGCGGTAAACTACACATGGGACGCTCGGAAGGCAGACTTCAGATTAGTATCCACTGAAGAAAACCAAAACATTACCTTGTTCTTTACCCTAGGCTACAAGAATCTACACAACATGGACCTTGAAAAAAATCGGCACCATGTCCACCTCCCAAATACATTCCAATGAACTACTTCAAACAGCGTGTTGTTGGGCCAATCGTGCAGTTGTAAACTACATCCTATCTTCCGAATATGACCGAGCTCAGTGACGGCACCATTCTGAGAAGAGCTTCAATCAGATTGTGTTTAAATGAAACCCCCAATCCAAACTATTAAGCTCCAAGGGATGCAGGGCAAGGTTTTTGAAGAAAATAAGTTTTGTTAACCGCTTGCTGGTGCACCTGGCAGCCACAGGGCCGTAAACCAAATAAACAATAAACATTCACATAACAACACATGATATTAATAAGGAAAATCATCAGTGGAATGGATAATCTGATACCTGTTCATCAGAAGAATAGGAACTCGGAATATTCGATGAGGATAAAACCATAGTTTTGGAGCAACCTGCACGTTCAAATCAATCTAGAGTTATTTCCACCGATTTTATTTATAATTGCCCTTCCTGCACATGTAGGACTGCTTGGCATGCATAGGAAACCTGAATGTCTACCTTCTCCTCTTAGCAAATTTGATCAACCTATCCAATGACTTAGATTGATTAAATTTTAATTGCAACAAGAAACATGCATATCTACTTTCTCTTCTCGGCAATTCAATTAATAGCAACTTTTTCAGTGGGCCAGAAGAACTTTTTCGCACAAGAGAGTACAGAAATTACCTGTGACAGAACCACTAATGTTGGACCAAACATGTTAGGCTGCATCTGTTTGTTTTGTGAAAACCCACTTCATCCATACAGAGAAGCAGTGCTTCGCAAGGTGCTCTGGCAAGTCTGGCTAAAAGACCATCACAGATCAGAACGTACAAATTCAATTAGTGACCGTCTCATCTATCTGCAGTAAAAAGGTCCTGGAGCTCCTAGTGGTTAAGCAAAAAAAGGACAATCCCCTAAAAAAAAGCGCAATATTGCAGCTTAAATATCACTAATCGATCAGAGGTTCCAAAATACAAAAAGCATCTAGGTCCAAAAAAAGAAGCAGAACCCCTGTTTTCATCCATTCAGAAATCCAAACAGGCCACACCAAGCTAGCTGAATAGCTGGGGATAAGCCTCGGCTTAAACACTTCGAAAATTAGAGATTATAGAGAGCTCCAAAACATCCGACTTATCCAATATCAAGTCAAAATCTTGTTCAAAACCCTTGCGAAAATCTATCTTCATGCACATATGCTTGTTAGAGCAGTGATGAATAACTAGAGCCATGGATCTGAAGGGGCATTGACTTCCAAACATGTGAAAGTCAATGTAATGCTGATTACAACTTTTATGAAGTCAATGTTCAAAGGCATCTGGCCCAAAAAAAATGCTCAAAAGGCGAATACTCAAATGCAAAGCAACCTCACAATGGACCATTGATCATATGATGATGAGGCTGACAAAATTTTCTAACTTCTACTGCTTGAATCAGTTCTGCTCTGGGGCTAAAAGAAAACCTTCAACCAGAACCTAACAAAAAATTCTGTTCCAATTTTTTTGAAATTAGGAGTCCAGCTCACGATGCTGAAATAGCCAATGGTTTTTCGGGTCGAACCAACTGGCTGCCCACACCAAGAAAGTGCATAGCAAAACAGACAGCTAAGATACCAAACACAGAAAAAGAAGTGCCAGAACAAATATGCTATCGCACTTACCATGGTCCATGGTGTGGAAAAACCGTCTGTGGACAGCAGCCAACTTCGGGTCCAAGATTGCACGTCCAGCCCATCAGCCCGCAAAAAAAGATCATCATCATCGCTGCCATCATCATTGAAGCCAACAGTCCTCCTCCTTTTCTTTCTCCTTTTCTCCTTCTTCTTAGAATAAATAGCACCTGGTGATTTATTATCCAACTTAGACCGATTTTCTTCCTGTTTTATTCCATCATGATCCAGGATCGGATATGTACCAGATTTCCTAAAAGTAATCCCATTAATTATAAACAAAGACTCCCATGACTCCAAGGTCTGACATTCTTTGGAAAGTACATAATGAATAACCCAAGAGTGAAGTCCCAACAGTTTCACCACATCAAGGGTCCGCATGCCAAGGCACTCCTCCAGGATTGCAGCAAAGCCGCTGGAACTGCTTGAGGCGTTGAAAATCTGCGATACTATATCTTGCACCGTTTCCTTTTCCTCCTGACACTCTTCATCTTGCATGAGGCGCAGAAGCTGGCGACCTTGATTAACAACCACGTTTAACAGGAGCAACTGATCAATAGATGCAAAATCTTTGCACTTGGAGAGGACAATTTCTAACCAGCAGGACGAGTTGCTAAGTTCCATATTTTCTACAGGCGGGCTGACAGATTTGCTAAGCGATTTCAGGAAAATGAGGAGTTCACTCTCTTGGAGAGAAATGAGGAGGTGGTTACATAGAGAGGAGAATGACGCGTCCATGAGAAAATCATCTACAGCTTCCCATACATCTCTTGAGTCATCCTTATACATCAAATCAATGAAAAGTTCGACAAAATATTTTGTGTCCAGAGACAAAATCTCACCATCTTTCAGCGACTCAGCAAACTCACTGGAGGACCAAAAGTCAGGCACGTATTCAACAAAGTTCTCAACCGTCCTCAAAACATCCAAATCAAGAAAGTAATGCGGCTTGGTAGCAACCATTGCAGGTGACTGACCATGCTTTCCCTTCCACTCGAGTTCTTCCCAACAAATATCACGATTAATGAAAGCAAATTGAGACAAGGCCTTTGCTCCTTTTTTATGATCTGACCCACCACCAGCATCGAAGTTAGAAAACCACTTCAATATACGCCTCGGATTTCCTGCATTGTCCGTCATAGATGTGAAAATCATTCTCAACCAAACAACATTGAACATAAGCTCTACCTTAACATATTGCCAATTGACAGACTGGTATGCCGCGTGACAAGCATTCGTCTCATCAGAAAATTGCAATAATGAAAGGCCAGGTAAATTATCTGCCAGAGAACTTCAAATTTATTCTTTTTTATTATCTTTGCCAAAAGCAGTGACCCTTTTCTTTCTAGGATTACATAAGCAGCTCTCTTCCCACAGTAAAATGCCCAAAGCTGCTCATCGATATTTACCTTGAAAAAATTTCTCCAGCGTGTGGCTTCTCTTGGCTAGGATTGAGCCTGCCAGGCGCGGTCTCTTCTCGAATAACATTTGCAAGAGTTGCGATGCCAACTCCAGATTAGCTGACTTAGACCTCAGCATGTTCCGGAATAGATCTCGCTGATCACGGGGAGACAACGACGCCATCAGTGATACACTTTTGCAAAGCCACAGTCGAGCCTCCGATTTAGCTCCGGAAGACACGATTATCGACCAGATGGCAGTTCCCAACCGATGCAAGAGAGCGACAATCGCCTCGGCAGAGGCGCTATCTCCTTTATCATTAGCATCAGGTTTCGAAAGAGACAGATGAATCATGATGGCATCCCAACTTTCGGAAACTCCTCAGGCGCTCGAAAAACCTCGAGGTTCTTTATCGAAACCCCTCCTGCTTCGAGACAGCGAGCAAAAGACTGAGAGGGTATTGCCGTACTGACGAAGCGAACAGTTCAAACGACCGAGCTCGATAATGTAATGACAGGCGCGAATTTGAAGAAGAACCCTAATCAAGCGCATTCCCGCTCATCGACATCGGCGCCTACCGACCAGAGACTGCTCGGAAAACGCGATAAACGGAAGGAATACGCCATCGGAAGCGTAGCCGGGAGCCGAACGACACATCAGAATTCAAGAGCAGACATCGCCCCAGAAAGATACAGCGACGGAGACGAATTGCGGCTCTAAGGATGCGCGCGGATGCATAGGAGGAGGAAGAGGAGGAGGAGGAGAGTACCCGATTCGGCGGAGCGGCGAGCGCGCGACGGAGCCCGGCGACGGACGGGGATGAGTTCCGGGGTTCTCCTCTTTCGTATCGCCGGGTTCAACGGCGGACTAGACCGCCGCTTTCGAGTTTGTCCGCCTTGGACAGTCGCCTCGCTCGGTTCGCACCCGACCAGAGTTTTCTTTCCCTAAAATGATGCAAATACTTTCTGAAATTTGGCTGTGTTTGGTAAAGCTAATTTGAATCCGGATATGACATGAAATTATCGTATTCGGAGTTTGTGAAATTCTTTGGACCGGATTAAATGCCGGATAAAAAATATGGCCTAGAGAGTGAGATTAGAGATGGCCACGGGCCAGTTTTGGCCCGGAACCGGCCCGGTCAAATCCAGGCCCGTCCCGTTGACCGGGCACGCGGTTTGGAACCGGAATTGGCCCGTGCCCTACGGGCCCGGTTCCGGTTCCCGAAATTTTTGAACCGGCCCGGAACCGCCGGTTCCGGGCCCGGTTCCAAAAAAAAAAAACTGCTGAGTGCACAGCAGACCGGCGAGGGCTCGACCTCGCCGGCGTCGGGCGAGGCCGGCCTCGCCAGTTGCAGGCGAGGTCGAGGCCTCGCCCGACGCCGGCGAGGGCGGCCTCGCCTGACGCCGGCGAGGGCGGCCGCGGCGGGGCACCTCTGCTGACGCAAGTGCAAACTTCAACGGAAGAAAAAAAAAAATGTTTCGAGGAGGCCCCCCGCAGCAGGGCCTGCACGTCTGCAGTGCAGGCCCTGCTGCGGGCAGCGCTGCAGCTGCAGGCGCAACGGGCTTGCGACCCGTTGCAATTTTGCCCGTTTGGAACCAAACGGGCAAAATTGCAACGGAAGCCCCCAACCAACGGGCAAAAAATTTTTTTAAAAAAAAAAGATAACCGTTGCAAAATTGCAACGGTTATCTTTTTTTTTTTAATTCTAAATTTTTTTCTCAATTTTTTCTTATAAATTCTCTCAAATTCTCTTCTCTCAAGTCTCAAATTTTCTCAATACTCGAAATTCTCTCCAATTGCCAATTCTCTTGAATTCTCTCAATTTTCTCAATCCACGCAATTCTTTCTTAATTCTTCCAATTAATCCGCTCAATTCTCTCAATCCACTCAAAAAATGGCAAGTGGAAATCGAGTGCCAACTGGTAAAGGTAAAATATCGCGACGGAATCCCATCATTCTTTTGATCCACGTGAATATGCAGATTTTCACGATGATGAAATCAACATTTTTCCCGATGTGGAGCGCGTCCCGACTCAAGAAAGTTTTCATCCTCCTGGCGAAATATCTACAACAAAGGAAGCGGAACGGGAATTTACATCTGATATTTGGAATCACTTCACGAAAATTGAAAGGTTTGATATTGGTCAAAAAATGTATGATATAATTTGTAAATATTGTGGGAAAATATATAAATATACAGGTGGACAAGAATATGGAACATTTAAACGACATCTTAGAAGCAAACATCCAATCGAAACAGGAATCGATATCGGGCAACAACAAATTTTCGGGTACGTCAATCATAATACTTCCCCTTTATTTCGTTTTAATGACAAAACTTATAAGGAAGAATTAGGCAAATTTATTGCCGTTGAGCATTTAACATTTAATTTTGGAGAAAGATTTGGTTTTAATGAATTTGTACAAAAAGCATATGCTCCACAAGCAAAACGTGTTCCTAGAAATTCAACTAAACGAGTAATTAAAGTTCTTTACAAAAATGGAAAAAAAGATTTACAAAACTTTTTTATGTAATTTAATGGATACGTGCATATAGGTAGTGATATTTGGAGTGATCATTGGCAAAATCATTCTTACATGGACATAACATGTCATTGGATAGATGACGAGTGGAGTATTCAAAAAAGAGTTATTGCACTTAGAGTTTTCGATGATAATCATACGGCAAATAATATTTATAGAATAATTAGACAAATTTTAGAAGAATATTATTTGCTTAACAAAATTTTTTCATTTGGTTTTGATAATGCCGCAGCAAATACCGCTTCAATTTCCGATTTAGAAAATATTTGTAAACCCGCTTTTGGCAGAAAATTTTTTCACGTTAGATGTGCTTGTCATGTTTTAAATTTATGTGTACAAGATGGTTTGAAAACTCTTGATATTTTTCTTCAATAAATAAAAACGGCGATTCAATTTTTATGGAAACATCCCCAAAAAATGAAAGAATGGGGTAGATTTTGTAGAGAAAATGGCAAAAAGCCAAAAAAATTTAGGGTTAATACCACAAAAAACCCTAAACTGGTACACTTGTGACACATTTACCCCAAACTATTTTTTTGACCATAAAAAACCCCAAACTGGTACACCCGTGACAATTTTACCCTGAACTATTTTTTGACCACCAAAAACCCCAAACTGGTACACCTGTGACAATTTTACCCTGAACTTACCATAAAAAACCCCAAACTGGTACACATGTGACAATTTTACCATGAATTAAAATTTTAATATTTTTATTTTTATTTTTTTCGAATTTTTATTTATTTTTATTCTTTTCTTTTCTTTTCTTTTCTTTTCTTTTTTTCATTTTCAAACTTTGGCCGATGGCCGGTCCGACGACCGGCTAGAGGCGGAAGCCGGCGAGGGCCACCCTCGCCGGCGTCGGCAAGGGCGACCCTCACCGGCTCGAGTGAGGGTGAGCCGGCGAGGGCGACCCTCGCCCGCGTTGGGCGAGGGTGAGCCAGCGAGGGCGACCCTCGCTCGCGTCGGGTGAGGGCGGCCCTCGCCCTTGCCCTGGGCAGGCGAGGACGGCCCTTGCCGGCTTCCGCGATCCGGCGACCGGCCAAAGTTTGAAAATGAAAAAAAAAAGAAAAGAAAAGAAAAGAAAAAAGAAAAAATTCAAAAAAATAAAAAAAACAATATTAAAAATTAGTTCGGGGTAAAATTGTCACATGTGTACCAGTTTGGGGTTTTTTGTGGTATGTTCAGGGTAAAATTGTCACGGGTGTACCAGTTTGGGGTTTTTTGTGGTATGTTCAGGGTAAAATTGTCACGGGTGTACCAGTTTGGGGTTTTTTGTGGTATGTTCAAGGTAAAATTGTCACGGGTGTACCAGTTTGGGGTTTTTTATGGTCAAAAAAATAGTTTGGGGTAAATGTGTCATAAGTGTACCAGTTTAGGGTTTTTCGTGGTATTAACCCAAAAATTTACAAGAGATGTTCCAACTCGTTGGAATTCTACTTTTCACTTGCTTAATGAATCTTTAGCATATAAAGATTTATTATGTGCATTCATTTCTAATTATATACCTCAGATTAATTTATACCCACAAGAGTGGAATATTTGCCAAAAAATTTTAGATGTTTTAAAGGTTTTTAATGATGTAACTTATACTTTGTCCGGTGTTTATTATCCTACTACACATTTATTTTTAGTAGAGTGTACTAACATTGTCGGAATTTTTTATGAATGTGAAAATGATGTTGAATTACAACATACTATAGTTGCAATGAAAATGAAGTGGCTACATTATTATAGAGAAATTCCCATTATTTATTTAGTTGCTTGTGTTTTTTATCCGCGTTGCAAATTGAATGGCTTAAATGAATTTTTGCGTACGTATTATCAATATTTACATTATGATGAGATAAATGTTACAGCCATAGTACGTGATATTAAAAACGTAGTAATACAATTATATAATGAATTTTATACTAAATATAATTTAGGTGATATTATTGAATCTTCTCAATCTACGGAGATACAAAATGACAGTACAGGTAAAATTAGTAGAGGGTACCAACTTTTATTACATAAACAAAAAAAACAAAAGGGAGTAATAGGAAATATTTCTGAATTAGAGACTTATCTAACCGTTTCATTTGAGTTTACTGAATCCGAAGGTGGTACGGATTTTTTAATTTTGGATTGGTGGAAGAGGCACGCAAGCCAATACCCAACCCTTTCTCTTATTGCAAAACAGATTTTTTCAACCCCTTGTTCCACAGTTGCGGTCGAACAAGCATTCAGTGCCGGAGGTAATATTTTGGACGAACATTGTTCAAGATTATCTCCAGAATCAGTGGAGATGCAAGCTTGTGTTGCTGATTGGACGAAGGCTCAATATCGGCAACAAGAGATAGATCGGAATAATGAATCCGAATTCTTTAACGACGGAGATATTACTGCTACCGGTACTGGAACGGGTAGTGACGATTGAGGGTAAAAGTACTATTGGAGTTGGCAAATATTTCGGGAATCCTTGTTTCTCATACCGGGTACGCCCACGTGAGCTTAGGGAAACCGAAGTATAATCCGACGACATGTGACCTTTGATCCCCTGCGCACGGAATACTTATGTTTTGGGATCATTTTAGGGCATATATATTGTACTCTTTTTTTTATAGATCGTTGTAACGAATTGTAACGTGCTTAATGATAATTTATTAAGTTCAAGCCCTCTCTTTCTCTCTTGTCTTTTTATCCCCAAATTTAATTACAATTTACATTTTAATTACAATTTATATTGAATAATGTTCCGTCACCAGAATAGTAATTTCTTAATTTTTTTATTATTTTCTTTTCTGTTTTTCATTTTCTATTTTTTTTCTTTTTCCTTTTATTTTTTTTTTCTTCCTACTTTCCTCCGCTGGCCATAGCAGGCCGGCGGAGGAGGTTGGGCGAGGTCGGCCTCGCCGGCGTCGGGCGAGGCCTCGACCTCGCCGGCGTCGGGCGAGGCCTCGACCTCGCCGGCGTCGGGCGAGGCCTCGACCTCGCCGGACGCCGGCGAGGCCTCGACCTCGCCGGCGTCGGGCGAGGCCTCGACCTCGCCGGACGCCGGCGAGGCCTCGCCCAGCCCAGGCGAGGGCGGCCCTCGCCCGATGCCGGCGAGCGAGGCCGGCCACCTCCGCCGGCCCTAGCCGGGGCCGGCGGAGGAAGAAAAGAAACAAAAAATAAAAGGAAAAAGAAAAAAAAAAACAGAAAATGAAATTTCGGAACCGACTGGAACCGGAACCGGACGGTTCCGGTTCATACTTGGCCACGAACCGGAACCGCCGGTTCCGGTTCATACTTGGCCACGAACCGGAACCGCCGGTTCCGAACCGGAACCGGTCGGTTCCGAACCGTGGCCACCACTAAGTGAGATAAACCCGGCCCTCAATAACTTCGCATTTGGCTCAAATACTGCCTTTCACGGTATATTGATCATATTATCTCTTACTTTTTCCTCTTTAGAATGTTGTATTTGAGAGAGTCAAATATGGGGCCCATTTGAGGTCTTTTCTTTTTATTTCTTCTTTTCCTTCTTCCGCTTCTTCGCCCTGTTCTCGCTTGTGTTGATTCATATCGTCGTGCATCTTCATCTTCCTCCTCTAGGACCTTCATGTACACCAATAAAGTGCGCGGTCCTTACATAACCTCATGAGCTTCCTCTCTACCTTGCCATCGCCCCTCACAAACCCTTGGCGCGTCTGATTGAACCGCCCCTATGCCGCCAACAAGAGGGACAACTTGATCTCCTCTCTCGGCTTCTTGTCTAGCACGGTCCACGACATTTGTTTCTGGCACTCGTGCTCCTCCATAAATGTTATGTTGAACTTTGAAGACACATCCTTGTCACCTTTGGTGATCGTCCCCCAGCCGCCGCCTCCGGCAACGATGAGAGGACGTTCGGTTCAGAATTTTACTTAATGGAAGAGGTCATCTCTGATACAAGTCATTAAACTCCTAAGGCTGAGAGACTGCTTATTGACGACAGTGGTTGAGAGGATTTGGGTCGTCGTACACAAGCCATCAAAGATGGGATATTAAAAGATTTTCAAAAAGAAGGATTTTAAAAGATGTTCAATTCACTATCAAGTTGTGCTTTTTAAAGATTTCAAGTACTATCTTAGATTGAACTAAACATTTGACGGGATATTTCTACCATCTGAAGGATATTTGAAGGATTTCAAATCTCCTTTATTTTATCATATCCCGATTCAAATCCGGACTACCGAATCAAGCATAAAAACGGACGTTTTCATAAGGATATAGAAGAATATATATATATATATATATATATATATATATATATATCCATAGATCATTATCATCAAAATAACCTTTATTTAGTTCCTACTTTTTTATATAGATAATTTTTTTTAATTCTCTTGTTTCGTGGTTTCTTAATTAAGTTTAGTTAAATCTATTAATTAAAAAAATAAAATAACAAGAATATCAACCTGATACTATTCTACTTATCTTACCAAAAAAAAAAAACCTGATACTACTCTAGATGAGGTTCTGATTGTCCTATTGTAGAGATAATGAGTTACAGTATTCGTAAATGGAACTATCGTAGTAATAAGAGAAATAAAAATATCAAATTTGTTTTGTTGATTAAGATAATGGATTGAAATGAAAATACATTTTAATATATGGACAATAGAGTAATTATAAAAATTTGTAAATAGTATTGAAAGGTGAAATCAAACATTTTATGAATAGTTGAGGGACTAGATTGAGCAAATTGAAAATCTAGGGACTAGATTAAAAATTTAAGAATAATTCAAAGACCGCATTAAACAAATTAAAATTCAAAAGATGACATTACACATTAAGCTAAAGTTTATGAACTATCACTATTATTTTCCATTTTTTTTAAATTTGGCAATCATTATTGATGAAGATTTTTCAGTTGGAGCCATAATCACTACTCTTGTTAAGCGAGCTTGTCATAATTGCACCACGAGATGCAAGTTGGATTAAGATCGAGGTAATTTTTATACTAAACATAGATGAATCAGAATATTGTGAGATCTAAAAGGTAATTTAGAAATTTGAATCCGTGATCAAGTGAGACACTAACCAAGTAAGAGTATGCCTTCAATAACTTAATTAACCATCTTGATAGCATACGAAACCATGCTTAGCTCGGCTTGATAAAGTGAAAAAGAAGAAATATTCAGGATAAATGAATTGAAAGTACTAAAATTCGTCACAAAAGCGCAATTGAGTACTAAAATTTGTAAAAAGTGCAATTAAGTCATTCTGTTAATTCTGTCCAACTTAGCCAACGGAAAATGTTGATGTAATTTTTTTAAAATATTTTCTCTCTCCTATATGGTGATGACATGGCTAAAACGAGAATATAGGACAAAACGACATTAGTTTGGTTCAAATCCGATCTTTTATATAAATTTTATTTAAATTAAATTAAAAGGGATCTAAATTTTAAAAAAGGACAGTTGAAACCAGGTGATGAGGCCTTGATTATTGTTGGCCATGGTTTGTTAACCAGGCAATCCAATATGGACCAAAACAATATTGTTTTGGCTCAATATTCATGTTTTAGCCACATCATCGCTACGTAAAAGAGATAAAATATTTAAAAAAAGGTAATGTTAGCATTTTTCGTTGGCCAAGTTTGATGGAGTAAGCAAAATGACTTGATTTCATCAATTTAACAAGTTTTAAGACTTGACTGTACTTTTTGCAAGTTTTAGGACTTAATTACACTTTCGTGATAAGTTTTAGGACTTTTGATGTATTTATCCCAAATTTTTCTTGTACGAATTAAAAGTTTTCTGTGGCCTTCTAACCACCGTTGTTAACGGCAGGCATCTTGTCCGACTACGTGATCGTGGGAATATTGCACCGTGGTCGGAGAATTGCTATCGCAGAGAGTCAGAGTTGTCTTGTCTATCACGAGGAATTGAGTCACGAAGAGCCAGCATCAATGGTGTTTGTCTTCTCCGATTGCATGTGCACCATCATCGATTAAGGAAAGCTGATTAATATCGCGAAATTGAAGTGAGATCACGATTCAATTGCACCATCGAAGAGCAAGAAGAAGCTGGCGATCGTCTTATTTGGCCATAATTTGTCGTTGTAACTTCATCTGTTGCTTCGGTCGCTGCCAGGACATCGCTCCTAAAGCACTAGCCATTTTCCAGATCAGGCTAATTGCATCTCCACCCTAGACCGAAGACAATAAATTCAAAATTTTAATGAAGGGAATCTCAATTGATTTGGTGTTGACTGTTGAGTGCGCCGTGGAAGTAGGATAGGATAGATGGTACCGGCTATACGAGCTATCAAATGCATCCATACGCTCGTAAAATAGTAACTCTCATGATACCAACTTCTTGTTGTGAAGAAAAAAAAAATACGGGGAGGGATGATCTCGACTACTCGACACGAGGGTTATCATGAGGATTTTATGCTCGTTACGGAGCGTTTCAATTTAATCCCACAGAGATATTGTCGCTCGATATCGCCTAATATCCATCGACGACGGTCGATGAGCGAGTAATTTCACGAGTTAATTCTAATTTATATCACTTATAAACTACTAGGGTCTTAACGATTTGAACTTTTTTCTTTTTTTCAAGAAATTTTGGAAGAAAATCATTAGAAGAACACAATTTGCCGTGATCTCTGTATGACCATTGTTTCAAAGACAGCAGTATCGAATTCTTCCGTCCGTTTAGCCCAGGGATAAGCAAAAGGAATCGTCCGAATTGAGAATCACCCGGATTGGATCGGCCGGTTCTAGGTGACTCTTGGGGCACCGGTCCGGTTCCCGGTTTCAAGTGTGGAACCGTCCACTCAAATCATTTGGATTTGATTGAATTTTTTTTTTATTTCTTGAAAACCCGTTAAAAAAAAGAATCATAATCTATTTTTCATTTCACAAAAGAAGATCCTTCAAGGCTGGAGAGGAACCAATTCCACAACAACTACTGAGTTCTTGTGCATAAACCCACTTAGAGGAGAAATGCTCTGATCAATAATAGTTGCTCATTCCAATAAAATTTTGTCTCAAATTGAGAAAAATTATGTGAAACCTACGATATTACAAATAACTCATTGACTGTACAAATTCCTTAATTATCAAGAAGATCTTCAATTTCATCTTGAAAATTAATGACAAATCAAAAAAAGAAAAAATGAATACGCCACCCGTTCCAGAGGACACCGGTCCCATTTTCGATTCTTGGGTAGAAATCGGACTGCTCGAAAACCGATCACCCTTAGTTCACAGGACAGTCCGCGGTCAAGATTCGTGGATGAGGCTTTGCTTTACAACGTGCGACCATCGACGGACGAGATTGGTGCTCGAGAAATCCGACCATGATGGCATGGGGACCAAACCCCCGCATGGATTGCCCTTGTCCTCGTTTTCGTCCTCCTCCTCCTCTTTTCAAAAGTCAACCACGCCTCCGAAGTCCAAATCATCTCAGAAAAGGACAAGGCACGCCCGAGGCGAAGGAAGAAACGGAGACGCGAAGCCACCACCGATTGGTCTGACCGAAGTTTTGCCTCCGATGTCAACGGCTCAACCGCTTTGCTGAAAAGTCCATCGACCCCGTCTTGTCCCTTCCTTCCACGCTGTTTAACTCCTCTCTCCGCCGGTAGAAGTTTACCAAAAGTCCAGCCCTCGCGCGCGGAACGGGACAAAAGGCTCCAAAGAACACCGACCAGAACCGAAAGCCTGTCCATCTCATTGGCCTCCGATCACTCCGAGTCTCGCCAAGATATCATTTTTTGTCTCAGCGAAATCCCCGCTGTCTTTCTCGGATCACCGACTCGAAGCATGTCGGAAAGCGACGTCTCTTACTGGTACTCTCTCTCTCTCTCTCTGTGTCTTTCTCTTTCTCTGTCTCTGGCTGCAGTGCGTTGGTAGACTCTTGGATGCTTGGCCACGGTACTGGGTTTCGATACCGGAAAGAATGTGGTCTCGGTGCTTGTTTGTCTATTTGATGTGCTCCCTTTCTTATCTGGGTCGTGGTTTTCTTGATGATTGATTTCGTGGTTATGTTGCTGCTTGTGATGGTGGCGGCTTCGATGTCGAGGACGATGATGGGATTTTGTATGGTTGCTGCATTTGTCACGCGAGTTTGGGACAAGAACTTCGTGACGGGATTTACATGCTTCTTTTCTCGTCTCCTTTCCATGTTGCCGTTTCCTTTTCGGAGATGTGTGGTTATTTGATCGAGTCTTATGCAACAGAGTCAAAGCTAACTCGCTAAGGCTAGAAAGCGTCGGCTTTTTCTGGTTGATCGATCTTAGTAGGCCGAGTTTGTGTGACTGATTTTGGTTATTAAAAAGATTCCATCTTTTTTGGGTCTTTTGGAGTTGGGGAATGAAGGCAGATGGAATGGTGCTCATGCAGTGTTCTTTCACTGGCTTCTGAATGACCCATTTCCTTGTTCTCCTTCAAGGGAAGGCAAAAGGAAAGGAAGTGCTTTTTTACTGGTGAAAGTGTAGATTTGTCGGACTGTGCTTATTGAACAAAAAGATATTTTCGAGCTCCGGTAAGTTCGGTTGGCCATGTGTACGATTACTATGATTTATGGCTACATTATATGTATACCTGATTACCATGGTTCATGGCGATTTTACACGTCCGTTACCTCCATCTCATTCGACCATGAAAATGTGGAGGCTCAAAGTTGAGGAGCAACGTTTCGGCAAAGCAAAACATTTCCTCGCGCAGCCTAGCGGTGACTAGTTACAGCTTCACTCGCCGCAACATCGTTAATTACGAGTCCAAGTTTTTGCATCCTCAGTTTTGGAATCTTAAGGTTCCTGACTAAATCCAAGTTCCCTCTAGTTTCTTTACTGTTTTTCATAGTGGTTGTTTTAGGCACCCAAATTCTGTTAGATTCTCATCTTATAGCTCTTACATGGCCCTTTTTCTTGATTAAACTGTGCTTCTAACCACCTCTTCTTTCAAATCCTGCACGTTTCAGTTACTTAAACATGCGCATACGTCAGCATTTACTTTATACCGCAGCTTCAGTTTCCCTGTAGTCGAAACGATTGTTCCTCATAGCTCATATTCTTATAATCTCCTCTGCTGATAAAGCATTTAGATTTTCCAACTCGTGCTTCTAGTTGCATGGTTTCTCTTTTCTGGACTAGTACAGAACTGATGCAGTGACAAAATACCAATACAAGGAGTTGCTAGAGGCTAGAGCGCCGAAATGGTCTTGTGCTGTACAATAACTCATTAGCATCGATTTGGTCACTCGTGTATATCTACACACACACACACACACATATATATCTTTAGTACTTTGCTGTAATTATAATTCTATGATGCAGCATGCCAGTCGAGTTTTAAGTACTTCGATGCCCATTCTTGGGTAAAATTCACGTTCTTCCTTTGCCTTGCAGCTGTGGTTCCTGTGGATATCCTCTGAACTTGGCATCTTCCAATCGGATTGCTGCTGGAGTGGGTTCGGAATATGATAAAGACTTGAAGAAAGGTTTCACTACCTTTCCTTCGGTTGATCTCAGCAGATTCACCCAGGTGGATGAAGTTACGTGTTTTCCGCTTTATTGGGGTTGTAACCACTTGAAGACAAAACTTCTCTGCCGTAAGTGTGGTGCCCACGTTGGGTATGGTTATAGGGAGTCATCAGTTCTTTGTGGTTTTCACTCGCCCAACTCATCTAGATCTTCTTACAATAAGTTCACCGTGAAGATTCTAGCTATACAGCCTTCGGGGAACTGCTAATTCTTTGACAATAAATGCTTCAGAAAGTTAGTCTAACCTTCATTGAGCAAGTTGCAGATGATTGCTTTACCCATATAGCCATACTTCATTTGGTTGCAGAGTTCAAATCACATTGGTGGCTTAGTACAAGAATACTGACTGTTCATCCTAACAACTCCATTTCTTGCTTTCCCTTTAAAATGTCATTCGTTTTAGAACGTTCTTAATTCTCATGATTAGTTCTTCAAATCACTTTGCTGCTTACCTGTCTCTGTAGAGTCTTTCTTTTCCTATATCTGGCTGCAAGAAATACGCCAGTTGCAACCAAAGGTGCAAATCCATAAACTCTCTTTGCTGACTGTTGCTTGAGAACTGTCTATTTCCGCTAGCTGCTGGTTATCCGTTTTCAGCAGTTGTTCTACGACAGTACGACTGCAACGTTGGTAATGGTGGATGGTGGCGTGAGATCTCCTTCACAAGAATGGTTCTGGATTTGCCAGCTATTTCAGTTATCTCATGGATGCAACTGCTTTTCACATTGGAGGTTTCCAAAACTTCACTAACTTTGCCGAGCTTGTTGCAAATTGGAGAAACACTTTTCTGCTTCTAACAGAAGGAAGCTAGTCATCAATACTCAAAGTTGAGGCTTGTTAAGTTATAGAGTGGAGAGCTCAAATTAATGAAGAAAATGGAATGTGTAGCATTCACAGTGCTTTGGTAAGAGACAGTATCGATGTAATTCGAAAAATTTATGTTTTTTGTAAAAGCGGTTATTTCTTGATCTCTCTCCTGGTCAATATACTCATTCTAATGAATGCTTGAGAGTTTCACGTCGCTCGGCTTTTAGCATGGTTTTTGGTGCGACACATTTTATGCTGCCTCTCCTTAATTCAGGCAACTCTTCTGTCGCAACTCTCAAGGGGGTCAACTAGTTTTTACTTGGACTTACCAACTGGCATGATAGTTCGGGGTTTTCTTCAGGGATCTTGCAGAAAATAGTATGGTGCCCATCTGGCAATAGAGGCACTGACTCGAACTAGTTCTCTGCAGCAGCAACTGCCTAGGATTTGGTGAACTCTCAGAAGTGATTTTTAAGCTCTTCAGCGTTTGGGATTGAAGATCTTTTGCTTTAGTCTTAAGAAAGGAAAAGAAACCAATAGTGGCTGGTTTTGTTGGGCTGTTGTCCATCTCATTAATGGAGTTGCTGGTCGCAGGTCCTGGTTGCTCTGATGTCAGCTGTCATGTGCAATGCAATTGAATAAGTCATTAACTTTTTAGATAATCAGCATAAGCTGTTCTGTCTTAAGGGCCTCCAATGGCATGGAGGCCTATTAGCTCAGTTGGTTAGAGAGTCGTGCTAATAATGCGAAGGTCGCAGGTTCGAGACCTGCAGGGGCCAAATATATCCGATCTCTTTTAGCTGTTTGTTTTTCCATTTGAAATAGAGTTTTGAGCCATTCAAGTTTTCTTGTTAACAAAGGCATGGTAAGAGATATAGTAAGCTTCACGCATATCAAGATTAACTGGCTATTTGCAGACTTTCATTATCCCGCGAAGCTGATACGTATTCCTAAGAAATTTCAAATCTTTCGGAGGTAACACTTTTGCGGCCACGCTCATTTCAACTAACGTAATGGAAATCCTATATGAAATGCATTAGGTTTGGTGATGGGATTCTGACACGGGACAACGTCAACATGCGACGACTAGTCTAATTCTCATTGTCATCGTTGGATAACCAAACTGGCGCTTCCCCAAGTGCAAACTAACCTGGATTAGTTATGATCTCAGTGCAAACTTGACATGTTCATTGTTTTGCATTGCCAACAGCCCCCATTGCATCCAAAAACAACGAGAATTTGATGTTGTCCTTGTTTTAACTGGATGCTAATTACAATTTTCTGTTTTGTCATTAGTCACCAATCAGTAGTGTCTAGTATGAGAATGAACTGAGACTGATTCTGTTGCTCGAGTATGCGAGCAAGTGTTTGAAACACACGATCTTATGAGTACTCAAATCGAATTTCATTTAATATATATGCTAGACCACGATTGATCCGTAAAGAGATAAATCTAACGTTTCTTACTAGAAAAATCTTAAAAGTACTGTTTTTTTTACTTGCGACTAATTTAGCTGGAGGTAAATAAATCCGATGGTCATTTTAATTCCGAACATCGTTAACTTCATCCGTTCTCGTGCTCCCTTTCTTTTCCTTTTTTTTTCACCTGAGTACGGCTTTGAGTCGCATTCGAAATCTATTCAGACGAGTAGAATGGAGTTAATTGAATCGGAGGAGCGAAAGAAGGAATTGAATTGGCCCAACACCAGTAAATTTCTACTTAGCGTAGCAAGATTACTCTACCGTTTGGAATAGACTGGAGACCTAATTTTGACAACAATTCGCACTGATGGCTGTGGATTAGGTGTCAAGAGATTTAGCAGTCAGAGAGCTATTCAGCGCACTTCAAACCCAACAAAAATATGATTTTTTTATTTCCAACAATCGACGAGAACAGCAGGAGGTCCCCATTTCAAGAGACTTTTTGCCAAGTCACACTACCTTAGTGGGACAAATATTGTTTTTAACCAGGATTCCGTTTATTAATTGCTTGGCTTATTACAAGTTGCATGCTATACATATATGTATATATTTATTCGAGCGCAAGAATAAGAAAAGAAAAAGGGAAAAAGCTTGGGGAAAGGTAAAATAGCTATTAAAGAAAAAGGGGAGATAAAGAAAAAGGAATTAGTTAACCAGGAGTACACTGCCAGCAAGCCGATTATTAAACACTGTGTGTAAGCACAGGCCAGCACCGTAGGAAGGTAAGGTTCCACCTTGTCACTCGCTCAAAGCGCGAGAGGCTACCATACCTATTTACCGGTACGTAGCCAGCCAAAACTGATGTGGGATTTATCTTTACCATTCAAGATCCCCTCTAAATTTCCTTTCAATTTTTTTCTTCTCAAGAGGGAGATCCCTTCATTATGCGGAGAAAACTTATGGGGAGATCCCTCCACCATACCGGAAGTTGTAACTTTTTAAGGACCTTCTCCGGTTCGATTATTTATTAAAGAGAAAGGTGAGATAAAAAAAAAAAAAGAAGGGAGAAATTTGCTTTTCTTAGAAGCCAAAGGAAAACAACTGGAAAGTAAATTTCTTTTTTATTATCCCCAAAAGGACAGCCACCATGAGCTTTTCCCATTACATTACATGACACCTCAAAAAAACAAGATTCGAGCCCCTCTCTTCTCTCCTCTCTCTCTTTCTCTTCATGGCTTTGGACTCGCTTTGACTCTTGTACGGCAGCGCTGTCACTGTAGCAACTGCTCTCCCTCCCTCCCTCTCCCTCTCGTTCTCTCGTTCTCTCGCTCTCGCTCTGCAGTTAGGGTTGGTAGTGGTGCGGTAGTTTTTGGTCCCGCAAGGAAAGTCATCCCCCGCATTGCCCTTTCTTGAATCCCCCCACCCGTGAAATCCCGTCAATGATTCAAACCGCATAAAGAATCGACAAGGGTTCGTTCCTCTTTTTGCTCCCAAATCTCTCTTGAAATCCCATTTCCCCTCTTCGCTCCTTTCCTCTGGCAAATGGCTGGGTGAGCCTTGGGTCCTAGATCTGCCGCGATACGGGGCGTTGCCCGTGCTTGTTTGTTTTGCTCTTGTTCTGTTTGTACCGGCATTGCGAGCGCGAGTGGTTCGTGCGGCTAGATTTGGGTTCCCAAGAACGCTGATTCCTTGGCTGAAGACGCGCGCATTGACTCGGCATTGTTGGGTTTTTTGGTTGTTTCCAGGGCTAAATAGGCTGGTGGGTCGGGGGCTGCTTTCGCGATGGAGGGTTCGCAGTCGTCGAATCGTTTTCGAAGGATTCCGCGCCAGTCTAGCAACGGCGCCGCCTCCGCTCATCTTAAGCTGGACCCATTGGTTAGTTTTTTTTTTTTCCCTGTTTCTTGATCATTGTGCGTACTGAAGTGTTGACTGTTCGGAGCTCCTTGTGTTCGCATTCGCGCCTTTGGCGGCATACTTGAGAAAGAACTCCGAAAAAGAGAGAAAGTAGTCTGGGTAGATGCGTCGCGGTCAAGAGATGTTGCCCATGACTTGCTGGGTTTCGACAAACTTGTTGCCGCTTTGCAGTTTTAATGGGAATGGCCAGTTCTGCTGCTGTGAACTAATCTTATTCGCTTGCGAAATGTAGTTGGCAGAACTCCTATCGCAATATCCTATCGAAAGGTATCACAAGATGTCCTATTGAAAGGGGTGATATCCCTGGATGCCGCCAAAAGTTTTTCGATTGGCCGGCAGCTTGCTCTTCCTGAGATCGCTTTTGCAAAGGGTTCTCGGGAAAGGGTTTCACGCAAAATTCTCATGACTTGGCGAATAAACGGAGCCTTCTCTAGGATGACATGTGGTGAATCGAAGGACATCAGGACGGATAGTCTTTCTTAAACATGATCTGCTTATCTCAACTTGTAAAAGGTCATGTGCATGATTTGGACTGTAGAGGAAGCATGCAAGTATTCACTTAGTCGCTTTGATCCATGAATCTTCGTTTGATTACGCAAAAACAACCTTTATGAATCTGGCTAGATATCGTTAAACTTTTCAATTGTTTGGATATCTTGAATCTTAGTCTTTCATTTACTACTTAGTAATTTTTCTCCTGCATGCGTGGTGCACTGCCCCCGAACTATAATCAGCTATTTATTGGAATTATCTTTCGAATGTCTTGTAAATTTGTAATAGATGTCTCTCTTCTATAACCTGCGACGAATGAGCCACTACTCGTCTTTTTCTCTTCGTTTATGGATGCCTATCACTTTCTCGAGAATTTGTCTGGAGTTCACATCTGTTAGAGTCTTTCAGGCTTCCCTACCCTCTACATTTGGCTGAAAACATTTATTTTGATTGTTGAATGTTCGCATCAATTTTTCATTTTCTCATCAATGAACCATTCATGTGCAGTGAGTTTTAGCTTTTTTTTCATCCTTCTCATTTTCAGAAGGATATGACTAGTTGACAGATTGGCACTGTGCTGATCTCAGTTGTTTGATGGAACTGACATCATTTGAGCTGTCTGAAGGCCTATCAAAGATATCATTTTCTTTTGCAAAGATCGTCTAAAGTGTCTTTTCTGATCATCTCTACTGCTTGATTGAACGTGGTGTCGATTATTTTTCTGCCATCATAAGTATTTAAAATCTGCTTACATCCAATAATTGGTGCTGAATGGTAAAATGCTTGAGCTGGAGAATTTGAGGGCTTTCCTAACAAATTCTTCTCGTTTATCTCAGCTTGATGAAAATATGGAGCAATGGCCGCATTTAAATGAACTTGTCCATTGCTACAAAACTGACTGGGTTAAGGATGATAGCAAGTATGGGCACTATGAAAGTGTCAGTCCAGTTCATCTTCAAAATCAAATATTTGAAGGACCTGACACTGATATTGAGACAGGTAATATTAGCTCAGATGTATGGCTCATGTTTTGAAAAACCAAAACTAAATTTGGTGGAAAGGAAAGAAAAGTGGTTTAAAATCTGATTACATCTAAAAAGAGGAGCAATCTGGTTTTGGTGGTTCTGTTTGGTACATGCAATGGAGGAATGTATTAATCAACTTGCTATGGTTGTGTGGCCTCCTACACTTCTGGCCCGTGTTATGTGGCTTGTTGTGGTGAGGAAACTTAGCACTCTGATTCTCTGAATCCCTCCTATCAATTTGTCTTAACTAGTGGCATTATATATGTCATTGCAATGTAGAAGAGACTTTAATTATTTATCCTACTTAATGGAGAAAGACTTACTTATCGATTGTTTTCTTCCTGTCACTTAACATCATTGGTTTATTACGAATTTCCCTTTCATTGATCTACAGAGATGCGTCTTGCCAGTGCCAGGCAAGCAAAGGCAGATGACACGACCGATGATGACGTCCCTAGTACTTCGGGAAGACAATTTGCAGAGGCTACATCTTCTGACTCTAAGGTTGCACTTTTGTCAGCTTGCTTACTGAGCATATACTTTCATCTATCTATAGTGCAAGTTAGTTTTCCTCTCATATAGTAACAGTGATTACCATATACAATATGAGAGGTAATTTTTAGACTGCAAAGCTGCTGTGGACTGGTCTGTTTACTTCTTAGTCACACAGTGAATTTGATTGATCTTATATTTGCCTCCGATCTGCTTCGTGTTTCGATTAAACGTTTTACAGTTCTTGGTTTTGGTAGCACGCTACCATACGGTTCAATCTTTTTAGTTTACCTTAGTAGTGACGAGGTTTAGTTGTATTATGTATGTGCGTACAGCATTTTGGTCTATCTCCACTGCCTGCTTATGAACCGGCGTTCGATTGGCAAAATGAGAGGTCAATGATATATGGCCAGAGGATTCCGGATTCTCATAACTCACAGCACGGCAGGTTATCTACAAGCATTGAAGACTTTCAACATTGTTTCATATTTCACATTTCAGTTTTCAATTTAATTTGCCATTCTTTTGTTCTACCTCTCATCCATATTTTTTTCCCTTGGTTTCCAGTGGATTGAAGATCTCGGTGAAAGTGTTATCTCTCTCATTTCAAGCAGGATTAGTCGGTATGTGTCAGACTGCAGTTTGGCTTTACGTATAAGTCCTGCTTTCTATATTCTCGATGCACCTAAGTATTTTCCTGATGAATAATGATCTTCTTGCTGGGGAATCTTTTCCCACTATTTCTATTTTCAATAGAGCCATTCCACGGTACAATATGCCTGTACAATAGGGAGAGGAGAGAAAAGTTGTCAGAAGATTTTTATTTTCGAGCGCTACCAACTGAGACACAGGATGTAAGTGAATCAGTTTTCCTTTCGTTTTCCTATGATCTAGCTAAGTTTGATGATTAATATCCTTCCACTAATGAAGTCGTGTTTGGATATCATCATCAGAGCAAAATGTCAAATGAGCCACGTGGAATCTTCTATCTGGATGCGCCATCAGCATCAGTTTGTTTGTTAATCCAGCTGGAGAAACTTGCCACTGAAGAAGGCGGAGTTACTTCATCCGTTTATTCACGCAAGGAGCCTGTATGTGTTTCTACTCCTTAATATTTCTTCTGTGATTCAACACTCCAACAGTGATGGATGAACGATCTTTTTCACGATTGTGATTTATAATTTTTAAATGAATTAGAATAGTGTGGTGGCCTCTTACTACCTAACAACCTCTTTTTGTTAATTAAAACGAGATCCAAATGGTACGTGCTTATTTAGAACTATAATCTGATTGTTTGGTTTCTCAGTTGCATTTCTGTGTATAATTTCTTCTTCTAGGCAAATATTATTATACGATTCCATCAAGGACTCCGTTTTTAGACTGTCAACCTTAGAAATTAGTTGATACCAACTCGATGAACACCTTTGCTTTGTGTCCCTACTAGCTGCTAGATTTACCCGATCATTTCCCTATACTGGTATCATACGGGGAGAAATGAACACAGGTTCTTAGTATTTTTTTTTATCAATCATGTAATCATGAAAACTTGTTGAGTGAGTTATACTAGATTGAGTTTGATTACTTGCGAATTATACTATTCTTGCACCAACCTTCTGCTAACCTTCATTCACGAGCTGAGATATGCTGTTTCCAGTGACTTGAAGATTGACCTGTATAATGCAGTGAACGTCCTTACTCTTTCAGCAAGACTTCTCCTCAGATAGATCACAACAAGCAGATTATTCGTTTCTATTTTCTTGTCTGATGTTGAAGGAGTTTGAAATTTGAGAGATTGAAGTACATTCACTCAAAGTCAGCTTAATATATGTGATTAATTCCTTGTAGTTCTTGGGAGCTACTTGTTTCTGAACGATCCACCCCTGTAGATAGTCTTGTAATTGGGTCCACATCCTTGCTGGTCTTTTGCTAACTTCCTTTAGCTAATAAAAAAGGTCCATTACTTCTTTTGTAGATAATATGTTGAGTTTTGTGGGTGTATAGAAAATGAAAAAGCAGAAACAAAATGTTGCATTCTACTATCTCATCCGTCAAAACCATGAAGCTGCCTGTATTGGACACGTTAAATGGCTGGATAGTAGGGAAACTGTATAGCAGTTGATCTCTGTATGGACAGGAACTGGAGGTTAGAAAAGGCCAATTTCAAACTCTGCTGTTTACTAGATTGTATTCTCACCCATACGTAGGACCTGATTGAAAGGCTTCGTTTGATCCCTCATAATTAGTTGTATAGGGAGGTTGCACTTGTTAGTGTTTCAAGTAAAATTTTAGTTAGTTGTTAAACAGAATTCTTTGAATCAGGTGTTGTGCTATATCAATTATATTTGCAGGTACAGTTGACTGAGAGAGAGAGGCAGAAATTGCAGGTGTGGTCCCGAATCATGCCATACAGAGAGTCCTTCGCCTGGGCTATTGTTCCATTATTTGATAACACCATTGGTGCAGCTTCCGGTGGTTCTGCTTCTCCAAGTAGCCCTCTTGCTCCTAGCATTTCTGGGTCCAACTCCCATGATGGTGGAGTGGAACCTGTTTCAAAGATCACATTACATGGGAAGCTGGGTTATTCAAGTGGAAGCTCAGTTGTAGTTGAAATATCGAACTTAAACAAAGTTAAAGAAAGCTACACTGAGGATTCACTTCAGGTACAGCATGAGCTTGTTTGTTAGATCAATCATTTTCCCTTTGTGTTTGCTTATGTTTCTATTGGAACCATGGGCTTATTTTGTATCTCCACACACACACACACACACACACACATCCCTCGGATGGTTCATATATTGTTTCTCCAAGCTAAGACAATAAACAAAAGAATGTCATTCCAAAATAAGCAAGCTGTTAGCCCTTTATAATGATTAGGAACTTTGATATTTCGAGTTTTATTATTTCCTTTGTCAATTTAACTCTTGTCATCTTTCTGTCAACTCTTTTTATTATAGGTGATGAAATTCATATACTTTTAATTAGGCATTTGATGTGTCTCTTCTA
Source organism: Syzygium jambos (assembly GCA_031216235.1). Classification (NCBI taxonomy): domain Eukaryota; kingdom Viridiplantae; phylum Streptophyta; class Magnoliopsida; order Myrtales; family Myrtaceae; genus Syzygium; species Syzygium jambos. The sequence goes on along the minus strand of CM062230.1, from coordinate 22,569,055 downwards.
TTAACTTTCACCACCCTAAAGAACTAGTAGATATTGTTGTACTCTTTTTTTGCTCAAACTTGGGGAACCATTGAAGTACTGATGCAGTTAAAAAAAAGCTCCAACTTGAATGATCGTGAAGGATATGGTGTTTCTGATTAATATATTCAATGTTGTGTTGCCCGAATTTTTTGGGAATGACCCAATGTTTTCATTCTATGAGAACGATAGTCAATTTGTGTTATTATTTACTTTCTAGTCTAAGAGCTCTGTTAGAGTTGCTTGGTTCAGATAACAGGCTCTTCCGCACGATTTCAAATTAATTATGTTGAAGGCATTGCCTGGTGAAGAAGAAATTTTCAGATCTAGCTCTCATTTATTCTGTGCGGTGGAGTTGGGGGCCGGGTTTGAATCTTATGACTTTCCCAATAGGTTAGTTCCGTTGCAGTTCGGAAGCTTTGGAGATGTGACAGTCATCTGGCATTGATTTTAAGATGTAGGAAGGGGCAAGTCTTATTTGGATTCTCTTTGAAACCTAGTTCCACTTCCAGGGTAGAAAAGCATATAGGATTACGAGCGAACAATTTTTTTTTATCAGTACAAGTATTAATTCCACTTATAATGTTGCTTGTCTGTGGTTTCCTTTATTTTGTAGGATCCAAAGCGCAAGGTTCATAAACCTGTGAGAGGTGTTTTGAAACTTGAAATTGAAAAACACCAGACTGGTCATGTTGATTTGGAGAATGCATCAGAAAATGGTAGCATGACCAATGATTCTGTTGATCCAGGCGATGCTATTGCTGCTTCTAGTTTTTCAAAATGTCCCAGTAATGGTTCTGATGGGACCCAAAGTAGCAATATCAAACGGCATTCCTTTGATGGAAAAGAAGCCTCTGACAATAGATTGAACAGCCAAGGAAATTCAGATTTCAATGCTGATGATGTAAGTAATATAGCCCATCATTCTTTCGATGAGGACATAATTATGGCTAGGGAAGGAAAACGAAAATAGCTGCATGATTTTATCATAGTTAGTTTTATGAATTAACCTCTGAAGTAATTCTTTTGTAGGTGTATAAATGTATGTATTTGTATGAATATTGGATTTGCCGTGACATTGTGGACCAATTAATAGTCGGGTTGGAGGAAGTATTAATCGAGTATTTATATTTCTCTGACTTAATTGATTTGATTGCATAACTTTAATGGGCTCAGTGTTAGAGCTCATTCTGCCATTGGGTGTCTACTTTTTTTTTATAGCAGTATTATTTAAAAGCTTCCATTACAAACAGAAGCATCAAAGAGCAAAGCCTTAAAGGCAGGTTTACGAAAATATTCAAAATAACAGAGCATCAGGTGTCTACAGACGAGGTAGTGGATGGTCTCAAATAAGCTGTTAGAAAAAGGAAAATGCAGGAATTCACTAGGATATCCTGTCATGGGATTAGAGTGACAAAAAAAATGACAGAATGCGCTTGTGTTAAAATGTTCCATTAATATTTCCCAGGCTAGATTGTGTGCATGTTCGAGGGTTGTTGACTCGTGGCTTGCATTGTCTTGTGGATTCTCCATTGATCCCCTTTCACTGTGCTCAAATGAACTGTGGTTTTTAGTATGCAGCAGCAGAATTGAATGCTTGCTAGTTTTGGTGGGATAGTTGATGTATAATAAATCTTTCAGCTGGAATAAATCTCGTGAACTACTTATCTTGCGAAGGCTTTTTGTGCCTTGCTTGCAACTCCTTAATGTTTTTGTTGAACTTCTTTCACTTCTAGTAGAGTATTTAAAGCAAGAAGAAAAGAGAAATGTTTGGAGGCTTGAGAGGGCTGGGAAAGGGGGGGGGGTGTTCTTTAAGAGGTACAAAAGAAGTTGGTCAGACCTAATCTAGGTCATGCTTTTGTTTTGTGGGTTCGGTTTACATTTTTTTTTTTAGTGAGTAATTGCACTTTTGCTATCCTGCTATTGTAGATCATTACGTGCCTTTACAAGCTACCTACTAGCATTTTCATCTTGAAGATATAATCGCTGATGTTCAAGTACTTACTTTCGTATGCGCTTCATGAGAATGTTGATTATTTTCCAGTTCCAAGCCTTTGACTTCCGCACCACAACAAGGAATGAGCCTTTCCTGCAGCTGTTTCATTCTCTCTATGTATATCCCCTAACAGTGGCTTTGAGTCGGAAGAGGAACTTGTTTATACGGGTTGAACTTAGAAAGGATGATGCTGATGTGCGTAGACAGCCTCTGGAGGTAAATCAAGGACAACATATTGTCAGTTCTTACATTCTCATTCAATACTCTTTCTTGTGAATGATTTATACACAGGTTGGCACCCCCTTAGTGCCTATGACTGCAATTATCTATTTCCCTGCGAATATTTTTCCTCAATTTTATGAATTATCTTGTAGGCACTGTATCCAAGGGAGCCAGGTGTATCACTACAGAAGTGGGTCCACACGCAAGTTGCTGTTGGAGCTAGGACAGCTTGCTATCATGATGAAGTTAAACTTCTTCTTCCTGCCATTTGGACCCCGCTTCATCACCTATTATTCACTTTCTTCCACATTGATCTTCAAACAAAGCTTGAAGCTCCAAAGCCGGTAATCTTTCCTTTTAGTTGTATATTCCTTTTGCTGAACGATCTCTTATCGTGCCTAAATTGTTGACTTTGGTTTCTTAACTTTCTTATGCTTCATACTCAATTTTACCTGGCTACTTCCATTTTCTCATGTTCATTGCATTAATGTAATCTTTCTTTTCCCATTTAATTGATTTTCAGGTGCTGATTGGTTATGCAGCACTTCCACTTTCTACACATGCTCAGTAAGTACATGCATTTGTTCCTGTGTTCTGTTCGTTATGCTTACAAATGGAAATAGCGGTTCAACTGTTGCGCATGTGTTTGACCCTGTCTTGAACCTTTGTTGGAGTTCATCATGATGTACATGTAAAAACCAGTGTCAATGCCTTATGTCATGGTTGAGTATTTGCAAAATGTTCTTTACCTGAAACACGATAAAATGGCTCGCTTATTCTGCTAATTAAGGAGCTTGTTTACATCTGTTTACCTTTATTTTCGGTGTAGTTGAATCTTGCTGTATTAATTTGAAGTTCTTTTTCTATATATAAGTGGTTACTCTAGACCTTTAACAGGTGTGGTTTTGTTCAGGTTGCGATCTGAAATTTCTTTGCCAATCATGAGAGAGCTAGTTCCGCATTATCTTCAGGATGCTGGAAAGGTACAAGTTCTGTCAGTCAGCAGAATAAAACGTGTACTATTTTTTGTTTTCCACGTCAATAATGCCTTCATATCATTATCTAATAATATGAATGACTTTAGAGATGTTCTTGATCTAGGATATAACTTGTTTGACAGGATTCTTTGCATGCTTTAACTTTAGACTAAGCTAAACTGCTCTTTCCAATTTTGGTGGTCTATGCTGTGCCTGCCATCCTAGTTGCTTCTGGGTTTCCTGCATTGTCAATATCTCAACTCTTAGTTAATATTTATTTTCTCCTTTGGGCCAAACTGGAGCAAGTCAGATGCCTTTACTGATGGCACTTGCGAGCATATTTATGTCTAGCGATGAAGTTCTTCATGAATTTCAACCACTCATACAAAAGACAAAGAGGTTATATATGCATATGCACGCACGGACGCACGCACACGCATATATATGCTGCCAGGTTTCTATGCTGGGGGATCCTGAAAATGAGAGACTTCTTTGAAAACCATTAGGTTATTAGTCTATAGAACAAAATGATTACTGCTAAGGAGTTTTTTGAAATTTATTGTTGGATTTCTTGTAGAAGAACAGATGTGATTTGGCTAATAGGATGTTTGGCTCTTGTCCTTGCATTAAATTTGTAAATAAAGAATGTGCCTCTCTTTTGCAGGAGAGGTTGGACTACTTGGAAGATGGGAAAAACGTGTTTAGATTGCGCTTAAGACTCTGCTCATCTTTGTACCCTATTAATGAGAGAGTTAGGGATTTTTTTCTTGAATATGATAGACACACGCTGCGGACAAGCCCACCCTGGGGTTCTGAACTTCTGGAGGTACTATTTTAATAGATGCTATCTTCAATAAGCATTTGGTCTCTTCTTTATGCCTAATGTGTCTGCTGCACAAGTGTAAATGGGCCCTTCACGTCAGCATTATTTGGTCCTTTTATCCTTTTGAAAGAAATTTCAATGTCTCTCTATGGAATTTGTTCTAAATTTCTGTGGATGATGGTTTGTTACGACTTTGCCTGTTTTGATTTCATTGCAAATGTTCTTTTGCAGGCTATTAACAGTCTAAAGAACGTTGATTCTACCGCTTTACTTCAGTTCCTTCACCCGATCTTGAATATGCTACTACATCTTATAGGCAATGGTGGAGAAACTCTTCAGGTCTTTCAATAAATTCGCTCCCTGATTTTTCTCTTTGTTCTTTCATGGAAGGATATTCACTGGAAAAAGTGTAGACATTGTAGGATGACAGATCTTTTAAAATCAAACGGACCATTTGAAGGAAGAGAAATATAATGAGCTGTAGAAATGAGTCACTGTAATGGAAGTACTCAAATGAGCTCTCACTTTCTCACTAATTGCCTTAGTGTTTTTTCTTCTTCTTTTTTTTATGGGCCAGCCTTGGGGTTTTTTCTCTATCCTTTAATAACAAGCAGTGTCATCATTGACTAGTGCATAATGCATATAGTTTGATGTTCATTCTACTTTCAATCGGTTCTTATGGTTTGCGACCTCATATGTTACTTGTTATGTTCAGGTTGCGGCTTTCAGAGCTGTGGTGAATATTCTGACTAGGTTTGCTCTTCACTTTTGATGCTTAATGTATGGAATAGTGCACACCTTATGTTCATGCTGAGCATGAATTTTAAGCCTTTTATGTCTGGAAATTGTTGATGATGACATGCCTATCTTTAAATGGAGTTTTGATAAATGCCGTATGTGGATTCTTTGCCATGTGAAAAAGGAATTAAGAAATAGATGCATATGCAAAAACTGACCATTTTCTCGTACATCAAACTGCCTTTTCACCTTTACGAGTAATTCATTCTCTTGGAATATAGTATATGCTCTTTGAACTGTAGTGGTCACATCTGGTCCCTTGGCATTTGATAACATGTGGAAGTTTGTACCATAGGGCGCAACAGGAGTCTGTGGATGACAATGAAAGAAATCGTTTTCTAGTTAACTACGTTGATTATGCATTTGATGACTTTGGGGGACGCCAACCACCAGTTTATCCTGGTCTCTCCGCTGTTTGGGGGAGCTTGGCTCGAAGTAAGGTAAAAGCTTGCTGGCTGGTCATCTGTTTAGGCTGTTAAACTATGAGCACAGTGTGATGGATTATACTCAGTTTTTGGGTACCATATATGTATGACGTGTTGATTAAGTTTTCTCTCCAATTCACCCACTATTTCAGTAATTGCTTGCCGACACAAGACACCATTTCCTAGTTACAATGAAGTGCCTTAGTTCATAATTTCATGCTTTTGTTTTCTTTCTGGAACCATCTTCATACCAGGATTTTCTTGTGCCTCATTTCATTTAAAGAGCTGCTGTTTCTGGCTATATTTTCATAAGTAGTCTTAGCTTTGGTTGTCAAGATTGATTTTCCTTGTTATTGATTTTAATGAAGAGCAGACTAATAACAGTCAATTCAGCTCTCCTGGTTTAGTCAGTCGGTTATAAAACAGCAATGTTAATGAGAGAGAAACTGTTTGCTGGTTAGTGTACAATACCTTTTGCAAATGGAAAAACATGCTGCATGGATGCTGCACCCTTCGTGCAGGACATTAATGTACAGCTAATACTATGCTACTGCCATATTTACCTGATCCCTTTGTTCAGGCTAAAGGCTACCGTGTCGGACCGGTCTATGATGACGTATTGGCTATGGCTTGGTTTTTCCTTGAACTAATTGTCAAGTCAATGGCCTTGGAGCAGACTCGACTTTTCTATCACGTTCTTTCACTAGGTAGGTTTTGAAAGCGTCAAAACATCCTCTTTGCATCTTCATTAAATATGAGTATGTCTGAAGAGAGGTCTATTCTTATGTCAAAATCTTAAGCAAAAAATTTATTATTGTTCAGATGCTTGCTTAAAAGGTTTATGCTAGGGTTTTCTCTGCTTCTATTTTCGCAACAATTGCAATAGTTAATCCTAGGTCTGTAAACAACGGCTCTTATTAAAAAAGTGCAGTCATTTCACCATCTAATTTGCATTCTGAATCATTGCACGATTCTTAATTAGTCTTATCATCCTTTATTTTGCAGGTGAAGATATTCCACCTATGCAGCTGAAAGAAGGTGTATTTAAATGCATATTGCAGTTGTACGATTGCCTTCTAACAGAAGTCCACGAGCGTTGTAAGAAGGGATTGAGCCTGGCAAAGCGGTTGAATAGTAGCTTGGCCTTTTTCTGTTATGATCTATTATCAGTGATTGAACCACGCCAAGTTTTTGAACTAGTACGCTTTTCCTTTCCAAATAATGTTCGATTATCTCTTACTAGTTCGGATTTGACTCTTTTTTGTTAGAGGGATCCTGACTTACGGCAAAAATATCTGCTTTATTCATATTAAACTGGATTTCTACATCTTAAGAATGGATAGCTTATGTTGAAGCGATTAACTTAGCGACAATTTCACATCTGGCTTCGAGTAGTTTAAATATGTTTTTTGTGTCAATTACAGTTCCATATTCTGTATTCTTACTTCTCATTCATCTGCTACAGGTGTCCTTGTACCTGGACAAATTTTCTGGAGTATGTCAATCTGTTCTTCATGATTGCAAGCTCACATTCTTACAGATTATATGTGATCATGATCTTTTTGTGGAAATGCCTGGAAGAGACCCTTCAGATAGGTAACTGTTTGAGTTCCAGAAATGAGATTTGCCTCATGTGACTCTGCAAATGCAACATAATTTGCACACCAATTCGCTCCCACCACTTCAGATCCTCTACATGGGTAATCTAGTTTGTTGGAAAATGTGGTGGAGCAATTCACAATCTGGTGCTACTTGATGGCCTGTCGATTACATATACTTTTAGGAGATCTCTTGTATGCCCTTGAGCAATCATCAATTCCCAGTCTTGCTCTATGAAGTTTTACAAGTTTATCTTGATAAACTAGTCCTCGTAACTGCTTCATACTTTCTTTCCTGGCCTCAACATATTGTGACTTACATTGCGCACACTGCTGGTGTTAGTCTCCTTGGATTCTCCAGAAATATGTTGGATGCGGAAGATCTTATCTATATTTACATGCTGCAGGAACTACCTTTCATCTGTCTTGATACAAGAGATTTTCCTTAGCTGGGATCATGATGATTTGTCTCAGCGTGCAAAGGTTGGGACTGTGCTAATAATTTGTACCAACATATGCTTAAATTTGAGTTGGTTTCTGATGATATTTTCCTTTATTTGCTATTGTAGTTTGCAAAGTTGGCAGACATGCTTGTTTCTTCTGTATGTTGACCTTTATCATACAATTTCTGCAGGCAGCTAGAATATTAGTCATCCTCCTATGCAAGCATGAGTTTGATGCTCGATACCAGAAGCCTGAAGATAAGCTCTACATTGCACAGCTGTATTTCCCACTCATTGGACAGGTACCTTTCCCTACCAAGATCCCGGATCGTTTGTTATTTGGTGCTTTCCACTAAATTTTTATTCAATTTTCAATCTCACCTGCTTCCTTTCAGAACAGATTACGAGACAAATTTGTTTTGATACCCAGCTTTTAGGGGTTCTTCTTGTACACCGTAATGTATCATATCAAGTATCCTTTCCTGCCTTTCTCCCTAGTTAGAATGCATAAATGTCAAACACCGGCCAGTTGAAAGATTAATTTTCATCTGTTCTTTTATAAGTGAAATTTCTGCTTTTCTGATTGTCTTGTGATGACAAACAAGTAGGTCATACCTTCTTTTGATCCGGATAATTTATAGTATTAATTTTTGAGAAATCAGAATATGAGAGGACTGTCTATGTATTAATTTGCTGCATAATCTGTACTTCTTCACTGGGTCTAGAGAGTGTAGAATCTGTTGGTGGTATGACTAAAGGTGCAGAGTTTTATATTCACCATCTCAAGCAGATTTATGTCAGTTACTGAGGTGGTCACACAGTATTCTGACACTTATCTTTCGATGCATCTGAACAGGAAGATTAATAATTGATTAGCCTTGATGCGTCAGGTTGAAAGTATTAACCTTGATTATAACATCTCTGATCCTGGAAGATGTTCAAAAAAGAATCTAGAAGCTTAAGCTTAATTTACTTTATGTCATGATGTTTGATTTTTGTAACGGCAGGCCTATGTTGAGGGTTCGTCTTTGCTACCAAGAAATTACTTTTTGCCCTAGTCATTGCTTTAAAATTAGGCGATCATTGTGACTATTTTGTGGTTGCACCTTTCGGGGCTTAAAAAGAAATTGATACTTGCAAATGCAACCCCGATCCTGGGGGTTAGTTGCAATACCACCTCTATCATTGTGCCAATATCCACATCATTTTATTGTCTCTATCTATAATAAATGTACTGATAATAGCGTGCAAATTGAAGCTACTTGATGTGCCTAGTGTGACAACTATATGGATGATAAGACTTACATTTGTCTAGTGGAAGTCATTTTTCCTTCTTCAGATCTTTTGGTTCTCTCATTTTAGTTTGCGTTCATGACATGTGGGGAAAATTTTATACTAAATAAACAAATCTAGCATAAAAAAGCAACTTGGGGGGTAACCTAGTTTCTCACTGGGAAGTTCCTAGCATTTTCATGGTCTCGAATTGCAATGTTATTCTATATCCGTTTCTCTAAGTTCTGAAAGTTTCAAATTTGAATTTATTGCAGATCTTAGATGAAATGCCTGTCTTTTACAACCTGAATGCTGTGGAGAAGCGTGAAGTTCTGATTGTTATTTTGCAAATTGTGCGCAACCTAGATGATGCATCACTTGTCAAGGCGTGGCAGCAAAGCATTGCTCGAACCCGACTATTTTTCAAACTCCTGGAAGAGGGCCTTACTCTCTTTGAGGTTCCAGTCCATTTTAAATATTTCGATTTCTTTCTGGCTTGACCTCTGATTAGCTCATTTGCCCCTTATCTGTGCTACTGGAATATTAGTTACAGATTTGAGTTGTATTCTTTGTATTGGAATTCTTAAGACTTGTTTGGTTTAATGCTGACCAGAGACTGAGAAATTTGCTTCATTTCTTTCTTCTTGTTCGTTTATGAGTAAATTCATTGGAGGCATTTAGTTCTTTTAGTGGATCAATAGATGGAAAGTAAATTCCTCAGCATATAGAGGTGCTTTACGAGACAGTAATTATAATGGTTCATTATCAGCTAGATGCTTCACGAGAATTCTGCTTTTGGTTTGTCAATTCTTTGTGGATTTGTCGTTTGTCGTGAATCTTCCTTATACTTGACTGATAACAATGTTCTTGACTCGTGCCTTTTTTCTCCTTTGCTGTTAGGATTTTCCTATTTCAATCACCATAAATTATCTGTTTGTCCTTGCAGCATGGAAGTCAGATTTACTTGGATGACTGAGTAGTCTGAGCGCTTTCCTTCTTGTCCAGAATAGTAATTGCATTTTACATGATTTTGCAGCATAGAAAACCTTCTGATGGCATGCTCCTCGGCTGCAGTTCTCGCAGCCCCGCTGGGGATGGACCCGTCTCCCCAAAGTACTCTGAGAGACTTTCTCCTGCAATTAACACATATCTTTCGGAGGCATCAAGACAAGAAGTTAGAGTAAGTGAACTCTTGTAAAGCATTTAATTTGAGAGTAAGGTAAATATATTTTGTCTGTTGTCGTAATTACTGATCTCAGAGGCCATCCTGGTGATTATTCTTTGTAATACTGGAAGCCATCATCTTGAATATTGGTTTTCACTCAAAGCCACTAAAGTATCTATATGCAGCCTCAGGGAACACCTGAGAATGGTTATTTATGGCAGAGAGTGAACTCCCAGTTGAGCTCCCCAAGTCAGCCGTATTCTTTGAGAGAAGCCCTAGCTCAGGCTCAATCTTCAAGGATCGGAGCTTCAGCTCAAGCTCTTAGAGAATCCTTGCACCCAATATTGAGGCAAAAGCTGGTATAGAGTTCACTGTATTCACTATGCTTCTGCTCTTGTTTTTCTTATTTGAAGAAGTTTGTATCATATGATATTTCACTTAATTTAATGAAGACAGCTTATAATCTTGGCAATTTCTACAGGAGCTTTGGGAAGAGAATTTAAGTGCTGCTGTCAGTCTTCAAGTTCTGGAAATAACTGAGAAATTTTCCACAATGGTATCAACTCATAGCATCGCAACGGACTATGGGAAACTCGATTGCATAACTGCTATATTTATGAATTTCTTCTCCCGAAATCAACCCCTGGAGTTTTGGAAAGCTTTATTACCTGTCTTCAGCAGTGTCTTTGGTCTTCATGGAGCTACCCTTATATCCAGGGAGAATGATCGATTCTTAAAACAAGTAGCTTTTCATCTGCTGCGGCTAGCTGTTTTCAGAAATGACAGTATTCGGAAACGGGCTGTTGCTGGGCTTCAGATACTTGTTAAGGTAAGCTCTCTAGACTTAATATCATACTCTCTCTGCTAGCTAGTACAACCAGATTATTGATGGTATGCATTTCATAATCAATTTGCAGAGTTCTTTCTATCACTTAATGCAATCTGCAAGGTTAAGGGTCATGCTGACTATTACAATATCAGAGTTGATGTCTGAGGTGCAAGTCACTCAGATGAAATCTGATGGTACGCTAGAGGAGAGTGGTGAGGCACGGCGACTTAGAAAATCTTTGGAGGAAATGGCAGACGAAGGCAATAGCCCTAACATATTGAGGGAATGTGGTCTTTCTGAAAATACTCTCTTCTCAATTCCAGAAAGAATGACAGAAAATCGGTGGTCCTGGTCGGAGGTCAAATATCTCTCTGATAGCCTTCTTTTGGCACTAGATGCAAGCCTTGAGCATTCTCTTTTGGTAAGTTATGATTGCATGTGTGGTAGCATATTTGTGTTATGACTTATGAGTGAGGTGAACCTCATATATTGGTAACATATCAGCCACCATTCTTCAGATTGAATCAATTACAAATAGTTGGGGTAGTTCCGTCATCTGATTCACGATTCTGGTTGACGACAGGGGGTTGTGTTATAGTTAAAGTTGTTGGCTATACCACATCTGAATCAGCGAGCTTGCTGACAATAGAAATCTTGGCTTTATCATTAATTACGTGGTAATAATTTTTGGGCTTGTGTTAAGTTATCCTTTCTATGATTTTTGTTGTTCAGGGAACTTTGATGAATATGGATAGATATGCTGCTGCAGAGAGTTATCACAAACTTGCTATGGCTTTTGCCCCTGTCCCCGATCTTCACATTATGTGGTTGTTGCACTTGTGTGATGCACACCAGGAGATGCAGTCTTCAGCTGAAGCTGCACAATGTGCTGTGGCTGTTGCTGGTGTTGTAATGCAGGTACATACATTTAAACTATTAAATATAGTCACACGCAGCTTTCTTTTAGCAATCATGCTCTTTTAAGCTTGATAGTTGGATTCTGTGTGCTGTCACAAAAAAGGTTCCTCTATGCAATCACATTTCACTGGCTCTCCAAGGAAGAATTGTCGTTTATAAATAGCAGATCCAATGTACTCTGCCTCTTATATTTTAGGAACGACCTAAGTTATGATTTAATTTCCAGTCAAATACTTGTATCCGTAATAGAAACAAAGACAGGGTACAAACGAGTTCCCTACTCTTAATGGACAAGAGATACTGTCGGTAGGACATCATTTTCCTCAACCAAAGTGAGTTCTTTTCTGATTTGTGAGTTATCTTGAGTTTACCTCTCTAGACTTCTCTACGAAGACTGCTCAGAGTGTTGTCTGAGATCTATTTATAGGGGATATTGCTGATTGATTAGAACAATATTTTTCGTTAGACGCTCATGCAGTCTTTCTATATCTTACTATTCTTATTGCAGGCCCTAGTAGCTAGAAATGATGGTGTCTGGAGTAAAGACCATGTGACGGCACTACGTAAAATTTGCCCAATGGTCAGCAGTGAGATTAGCTGTGAGGCATCTGCTGCGGAGGTCGAGGGGTACGGTGCTTCAAAACTCACAGTAGACTCTGCTGTGAAATATCTGCAGCTTGCAAACAAGCTTTTCTCTCAAGCCGAGCTTCATCATTTCTGTGCAAGCATTCTGGAGCTCGTGATTCCAGTTTACAAAAGCAGGAGAGCATATGGACAGCTGGCAAAATGTCACACCTTGCTTACCAATATCTATGAGTCAATCCTTGAGCAGGAATCGAGCCCAATACCTTTTACCGATGCTACATATTACAGGGTTGGGTTCTACGGTGAAAAATTTGGGAAGCTGGATAAGAAGGAATACGTTTATCGGGAGCCCCGTGATGTGCGCCTTGGTGATATTATGGAGAAGCTTAGTCATATTTATGAGTCCCGGATGGATGGAAATCATACACTGCACATTATTCCGGATTCTAGACAAGTAAAAGCCGAAGAGTTGCAGCCAGGAGTCTGCTATCTACAGATTACTGCTGTTGATCCCGTGATGGAAGATGAGGATTTGGGGAGCAGAAGGGAGAGGATCTTTTCTCTATCTACTGGCGGGGTCCGTGCTCGTGTTTTTGATCGCTTTTTGTTCGATACCCCATTTACTAAAAATGGCAAGACTCAAGGTGGGTTAGAAGACCAATGGAAGAGGCGGACGGTTCTTCAGACTGAGGGCTCATTCCCTGCCCTTGTGAACAGGCTCTTGGTGACTAAATCCGAGTCTCTTGAGTTTTCTCCAGTAGAAAATGCAATTGGCATGATTGAAACCCGAACAGCTGCACTGCGCAATGAACTCGAGGAGCCTCGCAGTTCTGAAGGAGATCAACTCCCACGCTTGCAAAGTCTTCAGAGAATTCTTCAAGGCAGTGTCGCCGTCCAAGTGAGTGCATACTGATGGCCTTTGACAAATAACTGGCTTATGCTTGACCAAATAACTATATTCATGCACCTCTTTCTTCATGATGACCTTTCTTGACATTTAATCTCATTGTTGTAGGTGAATAGTGGGGTTCTTAGTGTTTGCACGGCTTTCCTGTCTGGTGAGCCTGCCACGAGGTTGCGGTCCCAAGAGCTACAGCAACTCATCGCCGCACTTCTTGAATTCATGGCTGTTTGCAAGCGTGCGATACGGGTTCACTTCAGATTGATCGGGGAGGAAGATCAAGAATTCCACACGCAGCTCGTGAACGGGTTTCAATCTCTCACTGCAGAGTTATCTCACTACATCCCTGCCATCCTCTCGGAGCTTTGAAATTGTTGTACTATCACTTGTACTGAGTGTATGTGCCTAGGCTTTTGGTTTTCATTAGCATCTTTTGTAGTTTTAAGTGCCTCCTTCCACATCTTCTTGCCAAATAGCATCATTTGTTGTTTATGTTGGTAGGAGAATGTGTTCATATGACGTCATGTGTAATGTCATCTGTAATTTCCGTCGCTGAAGATGTGGATGCTTTCAACAATTGTTCATATCTGACCTTGTTTTTGAATATGAATTGCCCAACGAAAATCTGCTTTCCTTTTCTTCTTATTCTCTTTTTAAGTTTCAATTATCTTAGCACATGTCAGACAACCTGACTAAGTCGCAAGAGGAGTCTCGATGATCGTTCCGAGAACGTATAATGGCATGCAAAGAGCATATCTGTGCCCGAAAATTCACTTGCATTAGTTGTATTAAAGTGCCATGTCAGTGGTTAACCTGGAATGCATTTAGCAGTCAGATCCATTCATGACTTGACACATGGCAATTGAATTAAAATTAGACAAACAAAATTTTTTACGCTTCAAACTGTTGGTCGACCTCCACGCTTCGAAGACCTCCATAACTTTGAGATTGCATAATGTTGAGCCGGGTGAGCTTGATATTGAGCTTGAATGTGGACCTCTCACTCGGTAGGTTGAAATCAGTATGATTGGATTATAGTGATGCGTGTCTAATACAGTCCTACATTGTTTGGTAATGGAGGTCTTCGAAGCGCAGAGTCAGGCGATGGTCTTCTAAGCGAATTCGAAGCGCCATGGTCAAGCAGGGGTCTGAAACGTAAAAGATTGAGCTGCTAAAAGAAAGAAGGAAGATTTTCTTTGAAACTAAACATGGCTGTACCATGGTTGGAGAGAGAGACAGTTGGACGGGACTTCAAATTTTCCCGAAAGCTGCTCTGCATTCCTTTTTAGGTAATCAGAAATTCTGTTTTTATTCAAATTTAACTCAATTTCCACATGTCCAGTCAAGAATGGATCTGACTGGGGTTAAATGCGCGCCATATCAGCTAGTGCAGTGCTTTGATGCCACGGCTTGTTCACGCGATCCTTCTCAAAACCAAAAAGTTGCAGGTCTTTAGTATTTGGACTTATGTGCGGACTTTTTTGTCGTGATTCTCAAAGGATGTGTTTTCTGTTTGTTTAATCTTAAATAAGGTGCAAGTGCATTTCCACTCAGTTCCTCTAGCTGTTTGGTCAGGACTTTTGTTGTGGTGCAACAATTTTTCTTTCATTTTTTGAAAGAACGCAATAGTCGAACAAATACACCTTTGGAGCTTAATGCCTTTCAGTCTTCACTTTTGAGCTGCAACAGTGTCTGCATAATTTAACTAAGGTGCAATTTATTATATATTACCATAAAATTTTTACCCATGCTTGAGCATGCACGCACATTTGCATGAGCTCATGCGCTTGAACTCATGCTTGGGCATGTTAATCTGTGAGGGTCACAAAGGGGGGGGGGGGGGAGAGTGGTGGAAGCAACCACTAGCATTTAATGGCGTCTCAAACATCAGTTTAGCATTCCGTCCCAAAAGGAAATGCAGTCGCATGTCTAGGTTGAAACCTCTAACAACTTGAGAACCAAGAAACTCCCGCTTCTCAAGTAGTAAATTTCATCTCTTTGGCATCAATCATCATTCTCTGCGACCCGACAACAATGAAGATGCATCTTCCAGAAACCAGACCAAGATTTCACGCATACCTATGTCTCACCATGTCCTTTTGCATCATGATGAATGTTTGAGCAACTTCACAGCCTCAAAAACAGCAGAAAAGTCTAAATCACCCAGTCCCAGGCTCCTGGCCTTTTTGAAAGCCTACAAGCAGTGGAAATGACAATGTGAATTCATATAAAATCACTTTGGACACGGTGTGACGTATATTCAAGTAAAAGAAAACAAACGGGTAACAGAATATCAGAGCTTAATATTAGTCTCAACATTCCCTGAAGAAGTGAATGGTTACTCATACAGAATTAAAGTATGTTCAATGAAAGCACTACAGAACCGTTTATTTATCTCTCCAATCCCTACACTGTTAGCATTACCCAGAAAGTTGTCGCCCCAAGAAACTCAGTACATGGATATAAAATGGAAGGAACAAAGTCCTCAAAATTCATTTGTTTTATGATGATTTCTTTTTCATCGTGGAGAATAATGTCTTGCAATTCATGACTATGACTTTTCAATTCACGGTGTACTTGAAAGTAAATGTTATTTGGATTGGAAATAGCAAGCACCACCCCACAGTGGATGCGATCAAATTCCTAGCAATAACTCACTTGAGTTCTAATGAGAGTAGAGTATAAAAAATCAGTGCAAGAAAACAACCTCGTTGGAAGCAGCTGCAATTGGCATTGAAAGGGCATTTTCATCCCCAAGAGCAAGAGCCAGCCTCATGTCCTTCTGCTGATGTTTCAGAGGAAAGGCTGGGGCGTAACTGTTCTTTATCATAGTGGGTCCTTTAAGTTTGAACATTGGGTTAGCGATTGCACCAAGATCCTGCCAAGAAAAGATTTTTACCAGCCATCCGTGCTTTAACTGGAGTAAATCTGAACAGGTTGATCATTGTCGTACCAGTACGTCGAGAAGAGTACGAGGGTCCAATCCACTTCGGCTGGCGAGTTCAAGTCCCTCTGAAAATGCGTTCATCATGCTGTGCCAATAAAAATACTCGGTGAGCAAAAAAATGCCAACGTACTAGTACTATAACCAAACTAAAAGAACTTAAATTTCTTTTGGTAAATCTTGAATGAAACTGATTCAGTTCTGTGGGACGAGAACAAGTACAGAATTTAACGTCTGATGCATTTATATTGATAGTACACGAGGCTTTTGCTTAGGTGCAGACATGACAGCAGGGCTTGCAGATGCTTCTACTGCAATCACAATGCTCTCACATCAGAGCCACAGAGACCATTAACATGCCATTACCAAGAGCTGCTAGGACTTTCCGCACCTGGATATCTACATGGTAATAGCAACTCACGTTGACTTCCCAATTGCTATACCATCATAACTTGCCGATGCAGACAATAACATCCTTCTCATTGATTATCTAACTGATGCTTTTTTTATTCCCGTTGCACAAAGAATGGTTTCTTTGAGATATGCAGATCAAAATGCGGTTGCAATGTATTGGCTGCATAAGGCTCAAGATCCATGCAAGTGGCTTACAGTGCAATCAGTTATTATTATACACTAAGATTCTGGTTTATGCTAATCCTAACATTAACGTATATTGCTGTCAAGATTATCTAGTATGGAACTGGCTCACGGGAACTTCCATAGAAGTTTCTGTTTCAGTATTCAGTTTCGTCTTTCACCTAGTAAAAACTACAATGAGCTTCACCAGGCTATCTACATAAACCTTTTAGGGTGGCTGCACCTCTTCTAGTCTCAAAGTATCAAAAAGCTATTGGTATTCACCAATTGCAGATAGACAGAAACAAATACCAGCCCATTATCATGTTCACTACAAGCTTCATTTTAGCTCCATTTCCAACTGGGCCCAAGAAAAAAGACTTCTTCCCCATGACATCGAAAGCTGGAATTGCTTCCTCAAACAATGCCTGCAGATACAACGTCAAAATGATAAACAAGCGTTACAGATTGAATGAAGAGCATTTAGCTCTCAGAGAACAAGGTTCTTGCATTTTCATCCTGATGCTCTCACAGTGCAGCAGTCCATCTAATAACATGATATTTGCCAAAGACAAAGATGCATTGCCACTGCCAGAGCCAGAAATGAGTAGTTATTTTGCTTCACTTCCAGATATATCTTCTTGACACATTCTCTTTCTTAATATCTTACAGTTTTTTTTTGCAATTTACACTAGGAATTCAGAAAAATGGCCAAAACCCTTTGAAAGAAGGAAATCGTAACTGACAAAATGCAGCGCTGGTGTAAAGTTCAGAAAAGGCCACTGGATAACCTACCGAAAAAATAAGCCTTGACAAGACTTCAAACAATTTATAACTCAGGGAATAAACTCATCCTCCTTGGAGGTTCTTATGCATTAGTGTCTTTTTGACCAGGAAGCTATTGTCATATGCGATATCATCATTTAGAAAAGTTGTGACCTTGGGATTGTGCAGAAGTGGATGTAACTTATAGACAGGACCATGGTAAATCTTGGACCAAAGATAGGTGCTTTCATCTTTATCAAAATCATTGCCTTCAAGATTCAGCTAGGAATTTATGGGGAGTTGGCCAATGTGATTCTCCTTTCCCAGCTAGCAGTTCAGCGGAAAACATCTTTGTACCATGTGCAGGCAGAAATTAGTCTTGGAGTGGCCACATGAACACAAATGATGAACTAGCTAACAGAGAATCTGAACCACCATGTAGACCTAGGTTCAATTTGTTTTCATCGACCTGTGTCTATTGTCCATCAGATGCAAAGCAGTGCCAAAGAAAGCCAAAAAGGCACAGAGATGGAAAAATCATTATAGCACATGCCTTTTCTCCAGCTGCAAGTATAATTAATTGTCCATCTTCGGCAGGCTTTTTACTACCTGAGACAGGGCCTTCAAGGAAATGACCGCCCTTCGATTGAATGGCCTGGAAAGTATCAGCAAAAAAGTTAAGCCACTCATGGCCAACACTCAATCTCTTTGTAGCGTACTTCATGTGGAAACCTACTAGGAAATCTTGACAAAGATGGTGTGTAGAAAAAGGAGAGAGATCATTGACACCAAGAGTCATTCAGCTGGGTTAGTAGTGAATGGACATTGTTTTGGTAATTTCCAGAAAACACTATGAACCACCTGATATATGTAATGAGTCAAAGCATCAATTCAGACCTCGCTTATCTTAATAGAAGTTTCGGCATCAACTGTTGACATGTCTATGTAACCTTTTCCGGTACAGATCTCCTCAAGAACGCCGTCTTTGTCAAAAACCACCTAGCAGTTACCGGACAGACAATTGTAATTAGGATACAGAAAGACAAGCGGAAGTCAAAACCAAAGTATTCATTACCAACCGAAAGAGCAGCTGAAGGGTCAGATAACATTGCAATAGTATACTTGCACTTCTTGACTACTGCGGCTGGGGTTTGTCCAACTGAAGCACCATGCTCCACTAGTTCATCACACTGAAACAGAAATGCATCAGAAGCGAAACAAAGACTGCATGAGAGTGCAACTCCCAGTAAATTAATTTGATGAGATTTGGGAAATGTAAAGGCAGACGATGCTGGATGCATCACCCAGACAACATAAATCCTTGAACAAGTGCGGATCCAATCAAGTCCGGTGGAACCAACTTTCATCAGTTTTACTTTCAAAACTGATCCTTGTGTAAGCACCCTCATATTTCGTGTTTTGCTGTCCACTCAATTGATAAAGGACTAGAGCAAGACTTCAGTGTGGCATTTGCAAGATAAGATGATCGTTTACACACATCATCCGTTGCCTCTTTCCTCGCTCCCACTGTTCTATCCTTATATGTGATTGTAATTTACAAATGTTTACACAAATCTCCGAACCAATCAAATTAAGTGAATCCATTTGGACTGGTGCAGGATATTCAATAAACAGCGCAAAATCAACTATCCAATCGCAACTCGACCCTCCATGCTATTGCCCGAGTCACAGAATTTTGGAAGAAAAAACTTGTGATTGAGAAGCAAAAACATCAAACAGCATTGGGGGAACAACTTAATCTGAAACTACGTAAAAAGATTAATCTCAGAAGTCAAGAAGACTATTTACTGGCATAGCAAAATCAGAGGGAACACATTACCAGAAAGGAATAAATCTGAACACCATGAACAAAGAATCATGACCGACGCATAAACAGCTAACCAGTTTAAAGACCCATTAAAACACGTTGCTTCCTTATTCTTTCTTTCACGAAATTTTGGCAGAAAAATCGATTTCCAGAAGCAATGAATTAAGCCGCATCTCTCTTCGATTCGGCCATTTGGAAAATTTGATTCCTTTTTATCCTTGTCCTTCTTCACCAGATTATACAATCAAACACTCAGTGAAGAGGACAGTGGCCATTCATTAGCTGCGGACAATATCGTCAGAAGTCTGGAAATACAATGAAACATCACTCCAAGAATCGCAATCGCAACAAAACGAGCTATCGTCGATGAAAGAATCGCAAACACCATCCACCCAAACGAGATCACGAGGAAAGAGACACGAAAGAACACGAGAGCAAGAACGTCGTCAGCCACTCCACAACAAGCGATGGGAGAGCACCTTGGAGAGGGTCCTGTTCCAAACAGTGACCTTGAAGCCGTGCTTGAGCAGGTTCATCGCCATGGCCTTCCCCATTATCCCCAGTCCCAAGAACCCAACTTCCATCTTCTCCCTCCCTCTCTCTCTCTCTCTCTCTCTCTCTCTGTGGATCGATGCTGCTGAAAAACCAAGAAACAGAGTTCTTGAATCTGAGACTAGACCATTAGCACCATGCACACGAGCATGCTTTATTCACACTGCCTTCCTACCAGAGAGCATCATTATTAAAGTGAAACAAAAATATTTTTTCTGGGGATCAAAAAATTTAGACAAAAACCAAAGACCGGGTTATCCTTGTCGCCACCAAACTCCCCCTATCCTAAAATAATATACCAATACCCATGTTAGAGGGTAAAGAATTGATTGTGATTCTATCGAGAAAGTGAAATATGGTAATTTTTTTACTAGACCCGATGGAAACAAACTCTTTTTGATTGCCTTCTCGATGTGATGTGTGAAAATGGAATTGATTCGTCTTGTTCAAATAAGCGCATTAGGCAAAAGCAGCGCCACAAGATTCCTTCCTCCGTCGCATGATGACGGAGCTTAGTTAGACTGAAGTTTAGTTAGGCTATCGAGGGGTTTTCAAGTCAAAAATAAGATGGTTATCCG